>ML781895.1:1157010-1177279 GCA_009831015.1 Picea engelmannii | reverse complement strand
TTGAAGAAGCCATTCAAAAGAAGGAATGGGCAGATGCCATGACAGAGGAATACCAATCCATAATAAAGAACAATGTATGGGAAATAGTTCCCAGACCAAAAAGTAAGGATGTGGTATCATCAAAATGGCTTTTCAAAATAAAAGATGTTGCCAATGGAATTATTGAGAAATATAAAGCAAGATTTGTTGCTCGTGTATTTTCCCATAAAGAAGGCATTGACTATGAAGAAACATTCGCTCCTGTGGCCAGATACACTTCGATCAGGACCATCATAGCTCTTGCAGCTAAGATGAAGTGGAAGCTGCACTAGATGGACGTGAAGACAGCTTTCCAAAACCGTGTTGTGCCTTACCAAATTATGGTTGATTATTTCCCTAAGATATATCGAGCCTTGATATTGTCCTCACCTGGATGAAATTGAGTTGAAGCTGGTTGAAGAAGCGGGTTGTCAGGATCGTGGTTGAAGAGGTAGGTTTTCAGGCCTGTCAGCGACTCTCCCAGGTGAGAGAGTTTGTTGGGAAGTGAGTTCCCTTGGAGGGAGTCCCGTAGCAACTATAGTACTCTAAGAATTCTGTTCTAGCCTGTTGTTGAAGCCCAAGGTAAGGGATGTGTAGTATACAATGGACTTGTATTAGTGAAGGTGTACCCTCTTGGTGTGGAATAGGTGTGGTGAATGAGGGTCTATGGGTTGTGGGCGTACGTGACTACTGGGATAAAAGATCCTTCCTATTGTTTTGTGCAACTTCCTTTTTGTCCTTACCAAGCCTAGAATTCCCTTGTCCAGTGGAGTTTAGTCCCAGCTCGGGGGTGACCCACTGCTGAGTGTGATGAACAACGTGGTCTATGGCTGGGAGGCACTGGAAGGTCTACACGCAGTTGGTGTACTTAAATTGAAAGATAATTACCCATTGATATGTTCATTTACATGTTGTGTATATGTACATGTGTTATAATTGATGAATATTACTTGTATACACTGTTGTATTATGGGTTTTTTCCTTTGAGTACTACATGTATGCTTTTATTGTTATTTCCACATTAATCTATGCATGAATAGAATATGTTGTATGTTTATGTTTATATTTATATGCATATGATAATTGTTGTTTCTATGAGTAGCATGGATTGAACTGGGTGGCCAAGGATATTACAAAATGGTATCAGATCCAAGGTTCAAGCACTGAGCCTGGATGGGCCGAATAAGTGGTCATTGGAACCACGGTTTTAGGGGGAAATTGTGTTAAGAGGAAAAAGTTTGAAACCTCTGAGAATTTCGAGTGCCAAGAGGTTACCTTGGTCATGTTATGAATCTCAGGAGGTGTAGCAGTATTATAAAACCATTACAGATGTGGTATTGGGCCACAGAGTAATGTGGGTCATTGGAATCTGTTCAGGAGAAGGAGGACAATTCGCGACTGTCAGATCTGGAGAAAAGTGTAAGAGGGTTAATCTGCAAGTCTTTAAGAATTTGAGACTTTGGTGAAGTTATGTGTTATAGAGAGGAAGAGGCCGAAGCCCCGAAGCCCCGAAGTCTTCGAAGTGGAACTACACTGTAGATCTGTGGAGAAGAGATCAACGGCTTGATTGGGCCAAAGTGAATTAGAACCATTGGATCAAGCCAAGGGTGGGAGTTACGATGTTGTATGAAGGAAGAAAACTCCCGAAGCTTTGAATTCTAGAGTTAATCCAGACCGTCCATCAAGAGGGACACATGTCAGCAGATTGTCTTGTTCGGGATTTTGACGTTTGGGAAAATTAATGTATGCTAGGGTGAGAAATCCCGAACCCCGAAGCTCTGAAGCCCGAAGAGCCGAAGTAGTGATTCATGATGACATCACTTGTATTGACGTGGACACATGGGTTGTGTGCCACATGTAAGTGGGTTTCAAACCCATGGAAGATTGAAATGCCATTTGGAATGTGACATGTGTCACCCATCTGATTGGGCCACATGTCAGCCATTAGTATTCCACCATGGGCCACTCTGTTTGAGCATGGCGAGTGGGCCAACAATGGCATTGGTCATGATACACCAAGATTGACAGCCAGGAGGTATTGCGGGGAACCAAGTTGCACGGGAGTTAATTCCCTAAGGAAGTTCTGCAATCCAAACCACGGTTTCATCAAGGGGTTACATGTCAGCATCAAAAGAATTGCAGGGAAAAAGGCAGGTTACTCCAAACTATTGACGTGTTCCCACACAATTTGAAAGGTGTAAAGAATTATGTGCAATTTGAAAGGCATAAAGAATTATGCAACATGTTAGTGTTCGAACATTGAAACCCTAGGGCCCAGAGGACGCATGGCACCAGATGCCACAGTCCAAAGACCAGACTCTCTGAAATAATTGTGCTATGTTATGTAGTGGAGGGACCCCCCACCGTTAATGGCTGAAGAGAAAGGGGCGGGGTGCAAAATTGATTACGAGCCATCAATCTGAGAGCTTATGATCACAACCAATGAGACTTGCATGAAGATTAACCACTATATGAAAATAGTCATATCCACTTGCTGAGGGTTATATTGCATCTCAGTCGTTGGTTGCTGATGAACAATGGACCATAGATCCACTCCCCACTCTTCGCAATTTTTCCAATTCGGCACTCCGAGAGATTATTGTTATGTGCTTTGAAATTCGTCGAAGCTCGAAGTACCGAAGCTCCTATCCACTGTAGATCTTAACAGAGAATTTGGACCATAGATCCATTGTCCTCCGTAAATTTTCCAGTTCAAGGTTCTATGATGTTTGTGATTTTTAGAAAAGGAAAACTTCGAGGCTTTGGAGCCCCAAAGTTTCAAGGCTCCATATAAGCACCCAACTATTAACAGTTGGTCACAACCATGGTGCCATGCGAATTAAGGGCTTAAGGAAAACAGGGGCTAGTGCCCAAAAACTGTGTTAAAGAAGGGAAAATAGGTTAGGAAGAAAGAAGGTGGGTTTCGTCTAGTTTGAACCCGCATCAAAAGAATATTGAAGACCTGGGACCTTTATGATAGGGTCCAGCAAATATCTAAGAGCCATTAGCTCAGAGAAAAGAGATTGTTGTACAAGAAGTGCATCAAGGAAGAAGCAAAACTTTTAAAGGATCATAGATTTCTGCTCAAGGCTCAGAATTGAGCAAGGAAGCTGTGATCAGGAAGGTCTCAGAAAGAGGATTCCATATGTAATGGTTAAATTAAAACAAAAAAAGTGCTAGAGATGTATTCAGATAGAAGAAAGAAGGAAGAAGGACAGGGGAAATTATTTATTCTACATCTGAGATTTTTCAGAAATCACTAGATCAGATGTTGGGTTCGATAAGCAACATGGAAACCCCAAATGGAATTATTGTTTGGGGAAGACAGTCTAGGTGAAAATCTTTTCACATCAAATGTGAATGTTAGGTGGAGAAATCCATCTGCAAGACATGATAATGCATGAACCATAAGTTCGTATGTAGATGCAAATAATGGGAATAAGGAAGGAAGGTTTTATGGAATGTGAAAGAGTTTGGAGATAAGATGTGACATATCTAAGGACAAGCCCTAAATATTGGAGATAACACCTCCATTATTACTATCAGAATGCACAGTGGAAGCATGGAATGAAGGTCATCAAATATGGCATGAAAGAAGTTGAATATGCATGCCATAAGGATAAATCAAATTGCTTCAAGAAAGAAGTTGGTTTTAACTAACCAAGGTTACTTAGAGAACATGACTAGAATTATAATTCGTTCATGTAGGAGATGAATCAGAGGAATACAAATAATAATGGAATGCTGAAAATTAATATCAACATAATATGTGATGGAGAGTATGCAAAGTAGACAAGAAAAAACTCATGGATGGAGTCAAGTCCATGAACATCCTAAGATAATGGAAGAAGAAATCATGAGATACATATCCAGCTAATAGGAATGCATGTCAACACACCAGGGAGAAAATCTAGAATAGTAGAAGATTTTTTATGCAATCCAAAGGTGTGAAGGTATTTCCACAAGAGCATGGAGATATCAAGTCAAGAATAATTTAAAAGTGAAATGACTTCTAAAGAAAAATCAATAAGGAACCAGGAAGAAGAAAATAGTTTTATGCATGGTTTTGAATGCAGAGGAGATGGTGCATGACAAGAATCCATATTAAGTGACATAGAGCCATGAGTGACAACCCAAGAGGTTGGAGGTATCACTTGAATCTATGATGGTAAGGTAGAAGAAGGAATTTCAGTTAATTCTATGCAATTAGCAAAAGAGAAGAGGAGAGTAGAATAAAACCTCAAGTACTAAAGTATTCCGTTGAGAAAGGGCTGAAGAAGTTCAGCCCTGAAGAGTAACTGGATGTTGAAGAATCCAGAGTCTATAAAAAAACTTGGTTTGGAATTTAATTAATCCAAGTATGAGTTGGGATAGTTTGATCCAGAAAATTAATGAAAGATGAAGGTTAATATCAACTTAGTTTGAGACTATAAATGCAAAGGTTTCCAAGAGTGATTTGGCTAGAAAGTGCTCAGGGTAGGAATAATCATGCACATTGATCACAGTGGGAGCACAAGAAGATTCAGGAATCCAGGAAGAATTGAGGACTTCTGGGATCAGCAAGGAAAAGTTGCACCTGGGAAAGAAGTTGTTGAAATGGTGGTAGAAGGAGTTGAATTAGGTTTGGTATAACAACCATAAGAAGAAAAAGAATGCTTTCATGTTGCAAGTGTTGTTGATGATGTTGCTACATATGGAAGGAAGAAAAAGAAACTTGAAGGTTTGTTAGGTTTGATAAAAGAAGCATGAAATCTTCTACTTCCATCAACCATACAAGTAACATCAAAATTATTAATGAAAGTCATGCAGGTATGAGTTTTTATTACTCTTTTTGCATATATGCTTAAGGGAATTTAGGTAAGAATTTCCTTAGCCAGAGTTATTTTATAAAATCGCATGATTACATTATTTGAATGCATACCACTGGATGTGGTAAAGGCTGGAGGCTTGTATTAATTCAAATCTTTTTATCTTCTGAATGCACACAATGACATAGTAGAATGTAATGTTAATTTGGTTGTGGGGTAATAACCAAAGAATTAAAACATAATAACTTATTATAGGAATGAATGGCAGTAAGCTATTCATGTATGAGACCAGGACATGGTTGGATATGGAAAGGTATGGATATGAAAAGTTTATGAGCCACACAGGTACTAAAATCTTCCTACCCTTAAATACAACTTGGACTGCAACCTTTTTACTAAAACTAATGAATACCACTAAATTATATTCTTGGTGTAGTGTTCGGGTCGAAAAGGAAGGAATCCAATTAATTGGGAAGACAATAATAAGTGTGTGGAGAATGTGTGAACACATTGGCCATAATTCCAACTTATGGATGCTGAGATACATGACTGAGATAAAGAGCATTATGTAATTCAATGCAAGGTGCACTGAATAAGTATGCATTGAGAATTGCAGTCATCGATAGTAAGTGATATAATTGTATACTAAATGAAATGGTTTAATGTGTTTTGTAAGTACATGCATATATATTATTGCATGGAAATAATTGTTACTAAGAACTCAAATGTTGTTAACTCATGAAGTTGAGGAGATTTCAGGGAGGTGTTAGACATTGCAATAGGAAAGGTGCAAGTCAAGTAGTCACATAAGCATTAACTATAAAAAAAATTCTTCTTCAGAAAAAGAAGTAATGAACTTACAGATTACTATGAACATGCATATCCATAGAATGACGAGTCATTATATTTTATTAAATTGTTGGGTAATCGTGATTGAATTGCTAGGTGCAGGAAATTCTATGATCACTACATAAGATTTTGTACATATTGCAATTGAATTATGATGTACAGAAAATATTGACAATTTGTTGGCTATATGCAAGATGAAAGATTGCAGGAAAAATGGTATGTAGTTGGTGCCTGTGGAAAACCACAAGGAAGGTTGCACGCATAATATGGCAACATCCAAGAAGAATTATGAAATAGAATTTCATGTTTTGGGGGAAAAGTTGAATTCCCATTTGAATTCCCATTTGAACTAAATGAATTCTTTTATGTTCTCTCATGATAACTGCATGTGGGTGATGGAGATGAGATGATGTTGATTAAATTGGAATGTTTACTACAAAGAGTAGCTCAGGGAAGATGCCTATTGGAGACCTATGAGGGTAGTTGGAACTCCTCTAGCGATGATGCTCTGAGACTTCCAATCCACCTTTTTGTTGAAGCCCAAGGAAAGGGAGGTGTAGCAACCGATGGACTATGTGACAGTGAAGGTGTACACTCCTGGGGTGGGACATGCACGTGGGGAATGAGAGACCATTGGTTGGAGTGTTGCTGGGGTTTGGCACATTGGCCTAGACCATGTTGATATGGAAGTCTTCTCAATCAAAAGATAAGTATCAATTCACTATTCATTATATGTTATGTATCTCGTATAGAGGTTATAATGTTATTAGAATTTCCTGTATATATATTGCATGGATGTTATAATGTTTCTTCTAAATGAATAGGTGTACGAACATATTGTTTACGTCTGTGGAGTCATAACCCTGCTGAGAGTTCATCAATAGTGATATATAAGGCTGGGTGGAACATTGTGGATCTACAATCATTCAGTGCTTTCAATAGGTTTAATTGAAGAATGTAAAAAGGAACAATAAGATGAATGCTTTCCTAAAGAAACTTTATGGAATAGGGTAATTGAGTTTCAGCTGCAATATGAACACCATAATTGGTGCTTGAAAGTAGAGCACCAGGTGGATAATAGGCTTCCTATAGCTAAAGCTTGGATCTTTTTGAATAATTTTTTAATTATATATGTATAAACAAGTTGCACTTGGGATATGTATAAACTCTAGGTCCCATATCCAGAATAAATGAGCTAAAGTCGATGGAAAGAGACCTGCTGAAAGGAGAGAATTAAGGCATCTCTCATCAGTCAACATGAGGAACAAATAAGGATCTTCATAATTTGGTGGAAATCGAACGAAGAACATGTTCACAAACCAACGACCCTATGCATCTTTCTCATGTGCCAAATGCAAGTAGTACATGAAAAGACCCTATGAATAGCAACCAATGATGAAAATTGCTGACAAAGTCGAGGAAACCACCAATAAGGCTAATGGCATCCATGACACTACATGAATCCCAAAGTGTGAATAGATGTCTTGTTATCAAACACAAGGGAAACTGCCTAGTCAACGACCAATGATGAAATGTTGACTCTTGGGTTCAAGGTGACCTACCTATGATGAAAGTAGGTTCAGAGTGCATGATAACACCACAATATCATGTGACTCTGAGATAAAATGAGGGTATGGACAACATGCAGAGTCAAGAGTTCTAAGGAGTGGCCGACACATGTTGATAGACTTTGTTTGAACAAGAGCATGAGACATATGGTAGACTACGACAGCATAGACTCAATGATGTAACCATGAGATGCAGGAGGCATCAATAATGTTCTCTATAGGGACTGGAAGAGTAACCAGTCGATAGAGAAAACTCTATAATGAGATCAACTTCCTAAGGCCATGTTAAACCCAAAATTATGGTGAAAAAAGGACTCAATAACTTTCTGCTTTGTTCAAAGGTGACACGACTGCTGCCAAATATATTATAGTACTCCCTTCCCGCCTGTTTTTTTTTTTTTTTCATAACAAATGAATGCTATGATACAGAGGAGGAAACGAGTGTCGAAAGTAAGAAAAACTAGTTCTAGCAATGGAGTGTACCTATGCTCAATGTAAGGAAATGCATGCAGGAGATGGACACTCAGGGTGATGTTCCCTCCTAGGTATAGGGTGTCAAATTTTGAAGGATATAAACAAGGCTCTTCTTGGTTGATGATGCAAAAAATGCTTAGGAAATGGTTTATAACGCAAAGCAAGAACTGGCTAAAGGCTCAATACTGCAAGTAAGGGCATGAGATGCAATCACAACTTGAGGCCAAAAAATGTCCTGTTTTATGTCTTTTAGTATACTTGGTGTGAAAAAGGGGCAAACTTGTGCCAAATAGGCATCTTTTCTAGTCCTATTGATGAGTGTGAAAGAGATAAGTTCACTCGACAATATTTTCACTTTTTGAAAACGAGTTTGAAAAGAGATTAAATTAAACTCGGATTGGGAGTCTATGGGGTATAAGCCTGCATGCATATGAGTGAGAAATGAGGCTCATCATAATGTCATGTATTAACTATAATTGACTCCCGATCCTAAGGAAAAAATATCGACATGGGCACCAAATGACTAAGAGGATCTAACTAGGGCACCCATGTTTGGTAAGTCTCTACCACTTATTAGCGACACTACTTATAGCAGACATAAGGTTTTGTGTTGCAACAAATGGGTTTGTACCTAAGGCATAAAAAACAGTATTTGAAGGATAATGAAAAAATGCACGATGGAGTGGATACCTATCCTATATGCTAGGTCATGAAAATACCTGCCCATGGTGATGAACGGTCAACATAACGTTGAAATCCGTAAGAAATATGGGTCAAAACTACAAAAGCCAGCTCAAACCACTCTTGTATTAGTCCATTAGGTGAAAAATGGTGCGAAACTATATAAAGTGGGTAAAAATAGTTTATAAATAGTAACAAAATAAAAAATGACTATACCATTTTGATTTTTACGCAAATAGTGCAATTTGGACCAAAATACCTCCAAGATTCAAACGACGATTGCGGGAGCATCAGAAAATGAAATCATGAACCGTCTGGATCAAGTAACTCTACTTCTCATCCTCTTCAAATTCAACGGATTACATTTTTGAATTAGGTTCCAGTTTTTAAGTTATTGAGGGTGTAAAGTGTATATTTTGGTGTACGGGGTCTGGATTTGTTTAGGTCGCATATACGATGAGGTATATGCCTCTATGTGAACCATAGAGGGCTTATATTGAGCCCTACGCACAACTATATGCAAAGGAATCCGGGTACATGCACACAAACGACCAAAGTGAAGGGTTCTAACTCAAAATTTGATTTGTCCTTTCCAGTATGGTTCTTGAATGGAGAGAGAGAGAAGATGAGGAGGTTTATGCGGCTATGGATCACGATCTAGTGGCTCAAGTGGCTTTAAAAATATGTGTCTTGTACAATTTTTGGGCTCTCAAAGGAATGAGAGACCAAGCGAGGTTGTTGGATATGTTCGTGGGTTACTGGGACCCTGATAGAGAAATATTTATCCTCGATGGGAAACCATTGAGGATCGAAGTAGAGGACATCTACTTCTTGACCTGTCTATCACACCAAGGAGAGGTTGTAAACCTAAAGTCATGTAGAGCAGGAAGTGGGATGAATATTGAGGAGTACATTGATGCCCACTATGTAGCAGGGACTGCAAAGGTGGGAAATCAAGTCCCTATTCCGGGGAATAAATAACCTCAGCCTGAAGATCATCATGCTTTTATTGACTAGGATCACAGGTTCAGCCTCGTCTCACCAGGCATCAAGGGCACTCATGTTCTATGCAGTACAGTGTATGAGACCCACTGTATATGACTGGTGTACCACATTACTGACCAATATGAAAGGTCAGTTGATAGAGTGCAAACAAGGGAGTAAGCACAACTTCAGGGTTGCCTCTATCCTATGCAGTTTCTTTTTCGAGTGGGTTCTAGGTTTCGGACCTAGAGTGGAGATTATTCCTAGAGGACCACGTGATCCAGCTATGGCATGGTGGACCGAGGTCATGGGACAACAGGGGGGAGATAGGGTGCCAACACCCTCCAACGAGGATTTCTTCATCTGGTGGTGGAAAAAAATAATCACTCTAGATGACTATCCCTATGCGGGGATCGAATTCAGAGGAGATCCAGACATGCCACTCACCAGGGACCGCCTATGGTGACAAAAATATTTTTGGATGGTTCTTAAGTATTAACTAGACACTTGTGTAAAATAGATGTGGGTCCACGACGAACGGAAGGGTTACCTCAACATTGACGAAATAACTGAGGAGACGTGGCGGCAGGAGGATAATCCGAGAGAGTCCTACAAAACATGTAGGGAAACCTGTCTCGTTTGACTCAGAGGATTCCAATGATTCAAGTAGAGGATCTACCTGAAGCCATGCAGCGATAGGTGGTTGGTGTACCTAGAGCATGGGTACAACTCTTTTGACATCTCACAAACGTCGTGGTCTTCTATCATGACACACATCCGGTGTCACAGGCATAGATATCGTGGGATATGTATATCGTCTGTATATGTGTATTCAAGGTTTTAGCCCCAATTTTTTAATATAAACACCATATTTTTTTGAAATGTATAAAAGGGATCTTCGGCTTTACTTATATTTTACAATGTATACATTTATGTGATGGTTTTATTTTCTTTAGCAATCTGACAAATGCCAATCTAAAATGTAATTAGCATAGGCATCAGATAGATGATTAGAACTCCTAGGAATGTGATAATATGTGATAAAATCAAATTGTCATTCTAAAATACATACCCATAGGAATTGTCGAAGTAAAGTAGGATCACACACGTGGTAACTGTCATTCAAATGACATACTACTAATTTGGAATCCAGGCGAACCTCTAAAGAGAGAATACCATGTGACATAGCATCGCAACAAAGTTCTATGATGGTTCTATATTCGACCACATTATTCGGGGATGGACTTAGGCATATGCCACTTGAAGACACCAGTAGACCCTCTGGTGAGTAAAACACCCAAGCAGTGGAAGCTAAGTACTGTGTATGATGCCAACCAAGGGAAAAATCAATAAGCAAGCTGAAGACAAAATGAAAAAAGGGAAAATATATATTTACACTAAATTACATTAGTATACAAAGAGTTTCGCCCAAGCCTAGGGCTCAAGCATAATATATTTTCAAGTAGAGCCCATTTATGGGCTTGGCCAACATATTCCCTTCATAATATTCTATTTCATTTCTCCTTTTTCTAAAACACGTCGCACGATATAAGGACCGTGCCACATGGGTTTAAACTTTCCTACCCCCAACGGTTCCTCGGCTTGATCATAAAAGAGGACCAAGTCACTCTCAACGTACAACCAAGGATAGACATACTTATCATACTCGACCTTGACACATTTTTTGTTCACCTCGATAGTCGTAAAGGCATCCTAGCCCTGCTCGTCAAGACTATCCAGGTGCACAAGGCATCTCTCTAGATCTAAAGTGTCAGGTAGGAGCGTGACTTCCAACTTAAGAGACGAGATTTCAAATTCAATAGGAATAATAGACTCCACACCGTGTACTAACTAGAAAGGGGAAAATCTGGTGGTAGTCTTAACTGAGGTTCAAAATTCCCAAAGTGAGAGATATAACACGATGTTCCAATCAGAGTTACTCTGACTAACAGGATTTTGAAAAATGTTCTTGAGAGACTTTTTGACGGCCTCTACTTGCCCATTTTCTTAGGGGTAATAAGGAGAAGAATGACCATGTCTAAAACCTAGATTAGATGCTAGTTCTACCATCATTTCATTCTTAAAGTGACTACCATGATTAGTGACAATCTCACTTGGGATACTGAACCGGGTGATAATTTGATTGAATATGAAGAAGGCAGTAGTCTTCTCATCAGATTTCACGGTAGTCATGGCCTCGACCCACTTAGTAAAGTAGTTGACGACCATGATAATATGTTGATGCCCCCCAGCCAAAGTTGGGTTGCAATCTATGAATTCCACCCCCTACTTGGTGAAGGGACCGACAATAATGACTGGGTGAAGAGGATATGGATGCAAGCACATTTTTCAAGTGAACACCTGGCAGGGGTGAGACTTTTTAACCACTTCAATACAATCTTTAAAGATAGTAGGCCATAAATAACCAACTTGCAAGATTTTTTGGGTTGTCACAAGCCAGGATAGGTGACCACCACAAGCCCCTTTGTGGTAATCATTTAGGACCGACTTGGTCTCTTCGTGAGTTAATAAAATGACATAAGATATCATCTATTCCTCGATGATACAAAGTGTCACCGACGATGTTATACTTATTAGCTTGGTATTTAATACACCATTGATCATATCACAAGAGATGCTGAGCGAACTTCAAGGTTTTAAGATAGAAAATAATGTCTCCATACCAGGGGTCATATGATGAGACAAGGAAAATGTGTTTGTCCGCAAATGAATCAACATGGATATCATCCTCATCTACTTGTGGAAAATCAGATATTAACTCCACGAAGACTAGTGATTTCTTGGACTTTGATGAAGCGAAGTTGAGATCAAACTCTTGTAAAATGACAATCCATTTATTATATTTCCCCCTTATGATATGACTAGTAAGGATGTATTGAAACAGATTGATATAAACAACCACAATAGTCTTGAAAAGTAATATATATTGACGTAGACATTGGACTAAGTGAATGACAACCAAAGCTAGCTTTTCAACGTGAGAGTAATTAATCTCAAGACCGAATACATTTTGAATAAGATAGTATATTACGTGCTCATGAAGCTCGTCATCCTCCAGAACAAGAACCATACCAATTGTATCCTCATATGTGGCAATATAAAGAAAGTAATCTCTATTGTAATCAGGAGACTTCAATAGAGGGGTTGATACCAAGGATTTCTTCAATGCATCGAAAGACTCACGGGCTCGCTCATCCCAGATAAAAGGGGTGTGTTTCTTCAAGACACACATGAAATCCTTAGTGATATTGGTATAATTCACTATAAACCGATGTAGAAAGTTAGATTTCCCCTTTAAACCCTGAAGTTGTCTAATTGTGCACGGGGGAGGCAATTGAAGTATTACCTCAACCTTAAGAGGATATACCATGATCCCAGTCTTGAAAAATAGAAATCCCAAAAGATGAACAAACTTAACGCAAAATATGCACTTGTGAGGGTTCAACCAGATTCTTTAGTAGCGACATATTTCAAAAACAAGCCAAAGGTGGATAACGTGATCCACTCTCTTGTGAGAATGAGAAGCAAGATCATCAAGGTAGGCTTCGACTATGTGCTTAAGATCATGGAAAAAAGAAGTCATGGCACGTTGGAAGGTTTCTCCAACATTTTTAAGGCCGAAAGGCATTTTCCAATATGCAAAAGTACCCCAAGGAAAAATAAATGTCATCTTGTGTTTGTCCTTAGGTTTGATTTGGATTTGATTATACCCCGAAAATCCATCCATAAAATATAATATCTTTCTTCGCACACACTCATCAAGAATATGATCGATGAAAGGTGTGCGAAAGTTGTCTTTAGGACAAGCCTTGTTCAGGTCACGAAAGTCCATACATAAACGGATAGTTCTTTGCTTTTTATTCACAGGGACGAGGTTGGATACCCATTCAATCAAAGGAACTGGGTAGATGAAGCCAACATTAAGTAGCTTCTCCATTTCTTCCTTAATAGTAGGGGCCTTCCTAGGATTCACAGCTCTAATACGTTGTCGAACAGGTCTAGCATCCGGATGAGTTCTAATCTCGTGTTTGAAAATATGAGGGTCGATCCCTAACATCTCTTCATATGACCAAGAAAATACATCTCAAAATTATTTGAGCAGTTTGGTGTAGATCAAAATTTCTTCTGGTGAACAATCTGCACCTATATTTACGTTTTCAACCTTGCCAGGGGTACGATAGATATCGATAGAGATGGTAGGTGAAATACTCACCATGTTTCCTTCGTCATAAATGTCATGCGTATCAAGTGGAACTACGACATGACCGACTATCTCACTCAAAGTAAACCCAAAGTCATCTTGTTCTATTCTTTCAAAACTTGGGGGAAAATAATATCAATGATGCATAACACCCCAAGGTATATCAAAAAAATTCATGGCTTCAAGGATGGATTCATCTGAAGGGAAAGTCTCATATAGGAAATCATGTGAACAAGAAAATGAGGTGGCCCATATAGGCCTAAGAACAGGATCCTCCTCATCCGTTGGTGAGGTAACAGGATTAGGATCGACGAAAGAGTCACGGACAAATTGATACACAATCTCTATTGTCGATAGTGGCATGGACATACCAGTATGAAACTTACCTTCACACGATGAAGTCAGGGAAGGTAGGGTCCATGGATCACTAAAATAGGAAGTACATAAAGGAATGGACCTCCCTGTTGAAGTAGGCCTACTAGACATGGCGTAAATGTAGTGATTCGGTGCCAAGAAGTCGAAAGTACCCATAAGGGAAGAATAAATTCTAACAATGATATTCTTAGTTACTAGCTGATAATTGTCGATCACAGGGATCGACGATCCAACATATTCATTAGGACTAGAGTATGCAAAGGATAACCGATCGATCATCACGATATTCCCCTGATGAGGAAAACAAAGAATACAGAAGATGGACGATACGACAATGACCATAGCATAGGTCCATTTTTGACCCAGTAACAGGTTATAATCAAGAGGCGCATCAAATACCTCTACCTCCACCTCTACCATCTTCCCACCTAACTAGACTGGAAAGGAAGGGAGAATACCATGAGGGTAGAAGGAATGAATGTGAAATGCAGTCAACATGTTCGATGACTTGGAAAGGGTCAGAGAACTGAGAGCTTTCCAATAGATCAGGGACATCATGCAAGTGGAAGCACCTCCATCAACAATCACACGTTTGATGGTATACTTGGAATACTCCATGTGGATCTGGAAAGCCACATGGTAAGGTAAGCGAGGCTTCACATCCGTGACATCAAACTTGATAACTTTTGAGCCACTCGGTTCTAGAGATTCTAAAGCAGAGAGTAAGTCATTCCTCTATGAGGAACATGTCTAGAGTACCTCCAAAGCCAACATCACACAAGGGGTTTGGCCCAAATCCTCAACAATAGAGTAGTTATGGGCAGCTCTAGCATTAGGATTTTGGGTAGAGTGCTTAAGTACTCCTTTCAGAATATGAGATACAGGCTTTGGTTTCGCAATATGTAAGTTCATCTCTGAAGGAGGAGGAGGAGATTCTAGATAGAGGATAGCTTGCAGAGAGCTATAATCAGAATATTGAGTGGCTATATTGATTTTCGCATCGACCATATTAATACATACACGGTTTCCATCTTGTGACAGTGGGTTTTGACTCCCACCGACTGCATTTCCGGTGTTCGAAGAGATTGAGGCTAAGTGTTGGTTATGTGGGAATGGATTCACCAACACAGCGGGCGGTAGATTCAATGTCCTCGCAACTTCCGTAAGTTTGGGGCATAAATGTGTAAGGTGGTCATCAGTACAAAGTTTACAAGGAAACTTCACCTTACATTTCTCTTTCTTTCCCTCTCCAACATTATTATTTGGATTCCAATTATTATCACTGTCCTTGGTTTTATTACCATTTTTCCCACCCTTATGATTATTCCGATCTTTCCTCTTATTCCCTCTTGGTTGTTGGTCACCATTTGGGTTTGTCAATGATTGCACAGAATGTACATCCATCGACTGAGTGGGATTGGAAGACATAGATGCAACTGGCCCTCCAACAAACTGGTTTAGAGACAAATTCTTCAAGTGGCTTGTCGCCGAGTCTACAGACTTTACATTGGCGTAACCTACAATACCATTGGCATGAGGTCCAGGTTTTTTTTATAGGGTCATAATTTGACTGTAGTGCATCTAGAAGAAGGTGGTATAACATCCCAGACTGAGCATATATCAAATCTAATTGTTGGGTTCTAAAGATAGCTTGTTCATCGGTGGTGACCCCAAACGTAGCAACGTCATTCGAGACAGGAGCATGAAAATACTTAAGGATCCATTCTAAAATAAATGTCGGGGGTATAGGAGTATTAATCAACCTCTTCTGTCTATGCCACTTCTGGATATGGTCCGTGATATGAGTGGTGATATCCTGGAGGAAATTCGACAAAAGTTCGAGGCCAACATCATAACGAATGGGAAACTAGAAGTGGTTAAGAAATACCATCACCAGCTGACTAAATGACCCATATGTTCCCCTAGGTATCTCAATATACCATTGTGTAACAAATCCAATAAGAGTCCGTTGAAAAAATCATAATCTAATAGAATCGTCATTAAGGGAATTCAATGAGCACCAAAGGTGAAAGGTAGTGATGTGATCACCAGGGTCCTCTCCATTCTTACCTTTAAACTTTGGGATGTCCAAGGGAAGTTTGGTGGGGACAGGAGGCCATGTAGGATCATGAATCACATGGTCATTCATTAACTTAGACAAATGTGGCAGATCAAGTGTGGCCAGAAAAGGGATACAGGGTTGCGAGATTTGGCCCCAACCTCCCGCGAAAGATTGTGCGTGTAGAACTGTAGCCCATCCAGGATTCTAGTAAGAACCATAGCCCTATCTGGGATTACAAGGCCCTCCTCTGGGATGATCTGTATAAGGTGGATTGGGCATCATTCCAGTAGGAATGTTCTATTGAGGATTATTAAAATTGGCCCCAGCCAGATTAGATCCAGGCTGGGGGTTATAAAAATTTCTCCCAACTAGATTGGATCTGGGTTGGGGGTTTCCCAATGGGTAATACTGACCTCCTCTGGGTGGGAACCCAGAGGATTGAAGTGGATTCTTCATGAAAAAATTATTGGTCGGAATCGGCATAGAGGAGGTAGGGGTATAGGGCAGAACTTATTCACTAGGTTGGTTGTTCCATCCATAAGTAAAAGGATTAGACTCAAGGTTAAAAGCAAGGAAACTTCCTATATTAGGATTCATTTGAGGGATATGAGAACCACCAAATAAAAATGGAGTGTAAGGAGGTGTAATGCCCCCAATTCCAATGCTAGCATTAGGGCTAGTAATTGGGATGACATCCAAAAACTGCGAAGTAAATTTAGGCATACAATAAGAAAATGGACTAGAAGCCATAAGGATGGATTGAACATTGTAACCCGACGAGTGACCAAGACCCTCAAAAGGGTTCAAGGAAAGTGATGTAGAATTAAATGTAGGTCGAGGCATAGTACCTATAGGTGCCTCTGGTGCTACAACTGTAGTGGTTACAAGAGTCGAAGGGGTGCCATTAGCTATAGTGGGTATGGGATTTGAAGAGCTCCCAGTGTTCTGAAGACTAGATTTAGTACTCATCCTTGTGGAACCACAAGTCTGAAAAGTGGATGTGTGTGTACCATTCCTAATAACTCTATGCATTTTAGAAGGAAAGAACTCGAAATTTAGTGGTAAATGTAACAACTGATGGGACCGATAGGGATGCCTGTCCGACTCCACGATGACTTATGACTCTAAAAATAAAAAATATATATCCTAAGGACAACTAGTAGTCAAAGAGCATACCAAAAGTCAAACGACCAATATGTATGCAAACGGGCTAAAGTGGGTGAGTGGCCTCCCTCGCTAAAGAAGGTATGTCTCATCCAAGAGGGACTTGCAATTCCCCGATAAAGTTTGGAGGTAACATAATCAGTTATAGGGGCCCTTCTGGGCTTAACAACTAGTCGGTCAGACACCCTCGGAGAGGTAATCCTCCATAAAGTTTGTGTGTTGTCCGACCCCTATTTGACCCAGGGTACAAGAAGAATAACCCCTGCAAGTAGCCTATGAGATACCTAAGTCAAGAAACTAATAAACCACTATATAATTGATGCATATGCGAGCAGTCATAAGTATGGATCACCATATGGGCAGGGTAGCAAATCCAGAAACCTTGAAATCACCACCTCTCATAGAGGTATGGGCACTAGAAATATCCCCAGATACGAATAAATCCATAGAAATATCTCTAATGTTAGGTGAGTATCTGGGGGATATCCCTTCAACCAAATTTTCACGACCTCATGATTAACTACGGTGTAAGCGGAACCTCCTGATCTTACCAATTATACAATGGACTTCTCAACTCCCTTTCTCAGACACATATGTTGATTTAATTTCCTTGGAGAAGTTTACTCACAAAGTCCTATTTCAAGGCACTAAATCCTATACTAGTTTGTGCACCCTAAAAAATAAAATCGTGACTAATCAATTTTAATTTAAAGCGTAAATTTTATTGGTCATGATTACTAAAAAATGTATGGAAGTGAAACTCATGTTCTTATGACTCTGCAAGAAAAGTAAATATGAATATAATGCAAAGTCTAACTTTAACTTTTCAATGAATGATATGCTAATAAAAATGATGCAATTTTCATTTTCAACTGTGCAATTCAAAAGAAAAATGAAATCTTTCACTAAATGGACTAAGCTAATGATAAATATTCAAAATGACAAAAATTCCAAGCAATGCAAAATGCCCATTTTTTTGTATTTTCAATATACTAAAAAGAAAATGCAAGGACTGATGAACAACCTGATACACAAATTCTACTGTGTATAAAAGAAATAACTCAAGCAGAATACGAAGTAGCCAAGCAAACAACCCAGAGTTCAAGGATAAATAAAAAATGAAAACATGAGAAAGCCTACACCCAAAAAATCAACTCCAAACATGTTTCTTGTCAACCCAGAGATGCCTAACAAGCATTACAGAGACATAAGAAGGCTCAACAATCATCAAATCCCACCCAACAATCACCAAACCAAGCAAAAAAGCATGTAAATAAGGTGTACATGACTGATCAGGGAAACAAAGCGTATATACGTAGCTTGAAGTGTGACAACACACATGTGTACGCGACTGTCAAGGCAAAAGGCAAATATATGCTTCAACACAAGGCTAGGCAAGGGAAAAAGACCGAAAACTCAGACCTAGAGTGAACATAATCTGTCAAGCAGTGATACGACAAGAAACAAAAAGGAAAGAGAGCAATGCAAGGAGAAAAATTACTCCAACCCTTAGAAAGAATATCTATCCCCAATATGGTCGCCAATTATGTTACAAGGGAAAATCTCTCTATGGCCAGGGTAAACCACAACAGACAGGTATGACTATAGAAATATACTCAATTACAACATATGCTATATAAACTAATGTGAAAGAGAGATAAGAAAGAGGCCTACCTCATCCAAACGTTTGAAGATGTCCATCATTGAGCACTTCTACCCAAAGCGTTATACCTGCAACAAATTCTCAACAAACAATCAGAGCAAGCATATAGTGATAATATAAAAGTTTTTCACATTAGATAGAATAATCCATTAATAAACATTACAAACATGCCCATGGATAATAATCTTATATTTTCATGATACCAATAGGACGAGAAAGGAGTATTTCTATTAATAAATGATTAGCAGAAGAAAAAACATTACATACTTCCATGTCAGCATGGTTCGAAACCAAGAAACCAAGTTCCTTCCAGTTGGTCCTCCACCACTTCAATCCTCCACCAAAGGAAATCTCATAGAAGGGAGACAATGAGGTTCTCTCAACAATAAGGGAAGAGCTTGGGGGCTGAAAACTGTGTTCAGACTTGAGGGACAAAGCGATGCAGACTCAATATGAAGTAGTAATTTCTCCAGAGTAACTTTTCTCTCAAATTTGAATTCTTTATCCTCCTTTCCATAGCTCATAATTTTCTCATTTATATCCTTCAAATGGAATTGAAGGGCCGAGTCACAATGTTTCTAGTATATGGAAGGCCAAGGATCATAGATCTCCTGTCGTGACATGGAAACCCAACTCCATTTTTGGATTTTTTGGCACAAATCCCAATGTACATGGGATGTAGTGGAGCAACCTACATATACTCATGTTGTATAGTAGTCAGGGCGCATATATGTGGAAAAATATGTATTTTTAGCTCTAGATTCATCAAAAAGGGATGACAAGTCTACATAGGGAAATGGAAAAAGGCCCTCTGTGAAAGATTGCATAAGGTGAGGAAAATATTTCTATAACAGACTTTCGATCGAGCCTGTTGTTGAAGCCCAACGTAAGAGAGTTGTAATAGCCGATGGACTTGTATTAGTGAAGGTGTACCCTCTTGGGGTGGAGCAGGTGTGTGGGGAATGAGGGTCTATGGGTTGTGGGCGTAAGTGACTCCTGGGATAAAATATCCTTCCTGTTGTTTTGTGCAACTTCCTTGTTTTCTTTGCCAAGCCTAGAATTCCCTTTCCTAGTGGAGTTTAGTCCCAGCTCAGGGGTGACCCATTATTGAGCGTGATCAGTAGCATGGTCCATGGTTGGGAGGTTCGTGGAAGGTCTTCACACAGTTGGTGTACTTCAATTGAAAGATAAGTACCCATTCCTATGTTCATTTACATGTTGTGTATATGTACATGTGTTATAATTTATGAGTATTTCATGTATATGATTTTATATTATGTGTTTTTCCTATGAGTACCACATGTATGCATTTATTGTTATTTCCGTATTAATCTATGTATGAATAGAATGTGTTGTATTTTTATGTTTATGTTTATATTTATATGCATATGTTAATTGTTG
>ML781895.1:1133975-1156960 GCA_009831015.1 Picea engelmannii | reverse complement strand
TCCTTTCCATAGCTCATAATTTTCTCATTTATATCCTTCAAATGGAATTGAAGGGCCGAGTCACAATGTTTCTAGTATATGGAAGGCCAAGGATCATAGATCTCCTGTCGTGACATGGAAACCCAACTCCATTTTTGGATTTTCTGGCACAAATCCCAATGTACATGGGATGTAGTGGAGCAACCTACATATACTCATGTTGTATAGTAGTCAGGGTGCATATATGTGGAAAAATATGTATTTTTAGCTCTAGATTCATCAAAAAGGGATGACAAGTCTACATAGGGAAATGGAAAAAGGCCCTTTGTGAAAGATTGCATAAGGTGATCGAGCCTGTTGTTGAAGCCCAAGGTAAGAGAGGTGTAATAGCCGATGGAATTGTATTAGTGAAGGTGTACCCTCTTGGGGTGGAGCAGGTGTGTGGGGAATGAGGCTCTATGGATTGTGGGCATAAGTGACTCCTGGGATAAAATATCCTTCCTGTTGTTTTGTGCAACTTCCTTGTTTTCTTTTCCAAGCCTAGAATTCCCTTTCATAGTGGAGTTTAGTCCCAGCTCAGGGGTGACCCATTATTGAGCGTGATCAGTAGCATGGTCCATGGTTGGGAGGTTCGTGGAAGGTCTTCACATAGTTGGTGTACTTCAATTGAAAGATAAGTACCCATTCCTATGTTCATTTACATGTTGTGTATATGTTCATGTATATGATTTTATATTATGTGTTTTTCCTGTGAGTACCACATGTATGCATTTATTGTTATTTCCGCATTAATCTATGTATGAATAGAATGTGTTGTATTTTTATGTTTATGTTTATATTTATATGCATATGTTAATTGTTGTTTCTATGAGTAGCATGGCCCGACCTGGGTGGTTGGGGGTGTTACAACTATGAAGGGGTCATTAAAGACACCTCCATTTTCAAATCTTCCTAGAAAGGGACCCTTTCATAATAAGGTTTGTATATGTTTACTATGGTGAAAGAAAAATCAAAATATTTGTGTTTAAGACTGACAAAACTTCAAGACCAAACATAAGAAGAAGAAATGGCCTTGAATATGGGGCTCCATCTAGTGATTAATCTTCCCAACATTCCTTAGGCATCTACAATGCTCAATAACCAATTCCTAAGCCAAGGTTCCACAATATCCCTGACTTTTTCTCCTGTATACATTGTCTCTTGAAGCATGATTATATCAGGCTTGAGGCTTAGGAGTAGCCTCTTCAGGGAAATTATTTTTTGAGGGCCCCCAATCCCTCTTACATTAAAGGGGATAATTAGCATATACGATGATTGGGTAGGGATCTCCTCGCTCTAAGGGCCCTTGAGATGGTTTCTTGCATGCCTTTACGGATTTTGGCTGCAACCTTTTCTTGGGATTTGGACATATGAGACTTTCTTCCTTCTTGAGAGAGTTGCTAATTTTTTGTTGTTCTTCTTAGGTTATTTCCAAATTACATGAGCATTCAATGAATTTCCAAAACATCAACATAAGGAGGATCACTGAAAGAAACACAATCACAAGGTACACAACATTTTATCCTAGGAAACCCCCATGGGGGAGAAAACCTAGAAAAACAAATCTTCAATAATAGAATGCCAATACAATGCCAAGAATATGACCAAAACACCAAGAATAAACCAATACTGAGCATCTTCCTCTCTTCTCCTTCCTCCTACTACTACAATTGCCTTCAATTTATTTGCACTAGATGAGTGAGAGGGTGTGTGTTCAAGTGAGGCACTATCCTCACAAATAAATACAAGTTGAGGAGATGTTAGGGCTATGTCTCCTCACTTGGTGGGTCCGACTTCTCCTAGAAGTGGTTAAAACCACTTTATAATTACTAGGGGATGAATTTGCAAATACCACTATACAAATGTAGTTTGACCAATCCACAAAAGGGGATTTGATCTTATACAAAACCAAATTTGATCAATCTGCAAAAGGGGATTTGATCTATTAATTAATAACTCAAATATAATTAGAATATTCTTCAAAGTCACAATATTTCAACACTCCCCCTTAACGATAAGAGTATTCTACTAACATGACCCAATACAACATCATCAAGAGAAGGAGAGGGAAGAATCATCATCAGCATCTGGAACACTGATTGGAACATCTATAAATCATCAGAAGTTTTTTGCATCATCAATATCATCATCTCTTACATCATGGAGCTAGAGTAATATCATCATCATCATCATCATCATAAGAATGAATATGAAACATCAACATCAATATAAAGAAGCTAAAATAAAAACAACATAATCAACAACACAAAGTTGGAACAACAACATAGTCAACATGTGGCAACAGAACAAGGCATGTGTATCAATCAACAACACTTGTGTTTCTCTGAAATACCATCCTTACCAGGACTTTGGGATTAGCCCAAGAATTATAAGATTCCGTAGGATATAAAATGCTAAGAGAGCTACCACTACTGACCAAAACTGAAATATAAATGCACAGGTGTTAGCACTGAGAGTCACACTTAGACTGTTGTAAGTGTAATCCCCATACCCATCAGAGTGCTTAGATTTGGATGAGTGATTGTATTTTTAAAAATGGATCAAAATGATAAGGCTCAAAGCCTGATCTAATGCACAAAATCCCAAAGACTATATTCTAGGAAAAAGGGCTATCATAATCTCCAACCAGTACATATTTGAAATATGAATAGAATAAAATACAAAAAAAAATCAAGATGAACAGTCAATTTCATATCAGGCTTGATTGAAACATTCATATGGCTGAAATTTCATTAATTAGGATCCTTCTAATCAAGAAATAAAGATTTGCTCCAAGAAGAGATGCTTCACAAAATACGCATTAAATCATCCACTGCATAACCCTGCTAACAAAGTTTTTGACAAATCCTTTATCAATCAGTATCCCATTAGAGAAAGAAGACAAAGAAAATGAAGAAAGAAAGGAGCACAAACTGATATTTGACTACACAAGAATCCTCCATCCAGATATATAGATTCTAAGAGTTTACAAAATAGTAACAGTCCTTTTCCTATCACTCCAACCTTCGTTAATGATTTCTAATGCCTCTCTTATAGCATAGGCTGTCAATGAAAACTTCACAATTTGAATTTCCCCTCTTGCATAGGATTGTAGACCTTAAACATATGTGATAACAGTCAAAGAGACAAGAATCCAACAAACTGCTAATTTTTCAGGAATTTGTTGGAAGTCATTAATAAATTGTTTCCAAGTCACTGCATGAGGTCTTTAATGGAGAAAAAACTTAGGTGCACGTGTCCCTTAGAATCTAAATGATATTTGAGAATTCCTTCTAACCCTCCTTGATAGGTGGTAACAATCATACAAGGAGAATATCCAACAACTATACAAAACATAGAGTTTGCAACGCCAGTTTGCAGAGCACTAGTGTTTTAATTGTATCTCTCAAATGCCAAACTGGGTCAAGATGAAATTTGGTCCGAAAGTCAACAAGAATATCATTCTCCTATACAAAAAAATTTAGAGAAGCCAACAACACCATTTTATATTTATGATCAAATCTTTATATGCAACTGCTACACGAAATGAGTTTGAAACGCCCCTGTCTCAGTTCGCAGTGCATGTGACAGTTCGTAGCATGGAGAGAAAACACGCGACCACACTCCTTTCCTGACCTCCAAACAAGACAAAAATGCTCATGGAGTACCTGATGGCTATTATATTGGTGCTGGTAATTTCATATTTGCACAAGGACACCAATAAGTGGTCTAACTGCCAACTATCCTCTGCAACCAGTTTGTAGTGGAGTTCGTAATGCTAGTCACAGTTTCCAACACCTACTCCAAAATTTGATTTTGAGTGCTTGAAGGAAATAGTTAGGATATCCAACTTTATGATCCCTATAAGTTGTTAAAGATAAACCTTGAAAACAATAAAAACCCCTTTCATGTCATAAGTAAATGATTATTTTGAATGAAGGGGGTACTTTGAGTGCACTGCGAACTCTCCTAGTGAGTTGGAAATTCTCAAGAAAAAATTTTATTTGAAAAATAAATGTATAGAGGGTGACAAGGAGAATCAATTCTATGTTTTAACATCTGGCTCCATAGGGGATGGCATGATCGCTGTGAGTTTCCAAGAACATTCAGTTCCAGTGCCTTATCCATTGGGCTGTAGGGTCATCTAGTATCAAAATTGTGAAACCAATCCTATGAAATACTTCAAGACCTGTCACTTATCCAAGAAAATTGAAAGAACTATTGCAAACAAACCTCATACTGAAAATCTGATCATACTGTGAAAACTGAAGAAAAAAAAATTCTCAGGAAGCGAGCTTATTACCTACACTACCCTACTCTAACCAGCTGAACTCTGCTTAATCAAGTACAATGAAACTTCAAATGAAGCCATAAAAGCATCTGATTTATAAATATAACTTTTTGCAGGTAACTCTTTAAGAAAACCCACAAAAGATGCAACAAATGTAACAAATAGTGTATGAGCAATTGATACTTATAGCTGCAACATGACTTCATGGAAAAATATCTAATGCGGGAAACTTTTGAACAAATCGACTCCATGTATATGGCTATATGATCATGAATCACGTGATATAATTATGGTTGCATTAGAATACTGGGGTGCTCCTTCATAATCTCTGCTCTGATGACAAGATTGTAATTCTCTTGACCTCCTTGAAACATCCCATAGATATCACATGCTTCAAAGAAATCATGGACAACAAAAGATTTTTCTGGCTACTGATTATCTCCTTGGGAAAGAAACTTATTTGTAGTGTCTTCTTGAAATTATTGGTCAACTTTATCTGAAGAAAAAAACACTGTAGACTGACCATATGATTTCTCAACCTCCTCTTTACGATCCTCTAGAAAAGATGCTCTAAAACTATTATATACAAGGTCAATACTGGGATAATTAGTACATGTTGATACAAAAATATGCTCCTTTTTATTTTCTTATTGACTTTCTCCCTGCTGGCCATCTATTGATGAAAAAGAGAACACACTCACCTATTCCTGTAGCTCCTTCCTAACCTCTTGACCAAATTATAAAAGAATATAATCAAGGAGGTTATCATGAGCCAAGAATGTTAATTGATTTTCTAATTCAACAATAAGATGATAAGGGGCAACAACTTTCTCTAAAACAGAAATGTCACCACCTTCTGAAAAATCTTCCTCATGATATTCATCATAAACAAAATCATCCCTTTTCTCATAATTAGGAAAAGGCTCATCTGCATATGCAAATTCATGTTGTTGATATGAGTTATAAGCATGTACATTTCCATCTTTAACAATGGAAAAATCTGATTTAATAATTTCAAGATCAAAAAAAGATTTAAGATCTAAAAATGATGCGCAACCATGCTGAAACAATTTCAAGCTCGGATAAGCTTCTTGTTGTCCATATAATTCCTCAGTTTCTTCCTCATCCAAAACATTGTCCAATATATGACAAGAGAGTTGTGCACATGCCCAACGATTACTCTCCACTTCCTTTGCACCAGCAAACATATGCTGCAAGGATGGTGGCTTTCTTTCTCTAAGGTATAGGAATAGATTGGGATCTTGTGCCATTGTATACTATACCATGGCAACAACCTGAGTAGGCCGAATTTCAATAGGCATGTTGTAATAGAAATTGTGAAACCTCCTATTGAAGGTGGCTAGAGCTTCATCTTCTTTTCTCTTCTAAGCAAAAAAAATGGTTAAGTGTTGATGAAAAGACTTGTTCTCTCCCCAGTATCTTAAAAATTCATTATATAACTCAATCCATGAACCAATGGAATCCACTCCCAAACCCTTAAATCACAAAGAAACATCCCCAAATAAGGATTTGGAAAATAACCTCATGGTAACATATTCATATACTATCACAAACTGATCGACAAAGTTCTCAAAGGATCCCGAGTTCTTCTCAGCAGTGATATGATCTTCTCGAGAAAAATGAGGAAGATACTTAAAGAAATTAAGAGGGAAAGGGTGAAGATAAGATGTCAGCCTTAAAGGTTTAAAAAATTTCTCTCTGATTCTAGTTTGAATAGTAGTGGGCTCAAAACGAGGTTTAACAAGCTGACTACAAGGTATAACAAATACTTTATAAGGTAAATCAGCCTCATGATTGCTATGACTATAAAGCTGCTCAATTTTAGGAGGGATTGAGATATGAATTTCATCTTTCTTAATAGGCTGAGATGAGGAGACATGATCAACATCTACAACATAGGAAGTATGGAGACCTTCTTCTTCCAAAGAGGGAAATAGAAATGAATGTTGATGATCATCAGAGCAAACAAAGAAAACAATAATATTTTTTATATGTAAAGGGAAAGACCAGAATGAACTAATGAAGAAGAACAAAAGTTCATGGAGAAAACTAATGAGATGATACCTAGTTTTTCTCTTCTATATTTTAATTTTATATCAGTAGGATCCTTCCTCTAATGGATTCCTTGATTGTGGATTCTCCAGGTAGATGATTACAATCAATTTTCTATGTCCCTCTCTTGTCTACCATCAAGAGCTACATCTATGTCATTCTCCTAGGGAATATCACTTTGCATTTCTCTCCCTAGAAACAACGTAAAAAATGTTAGCATTGAGAGTCACACTTAGACTGTTCTAAGTGTAAGCCCAATACACATCAGTGTGTTTATAGTTTGATGAGTGATTATATTAAAAAAAAATGGAACAAACTGATAAGGTTCAAATCTTGATCTAATGCATTAAATCCCAAAGACATTATTCTAGCAAAAAGGGCTATCATAATTTCCAACCAATACATATTTGAAATATGAATAGAATAAAATACATAAAAACATCAAGATGAACAGTCAATTTCACATCAGAGTTGATTGACACATTCATATGGCTGAAATTTCATTAATTAGGATCCTTCTAATCAAGAAATAAAAATTTGCTCCAAGAAGAGATGCTTCACAAAATACACAATAAATCATACACTACATAAACCTACTAAAAAAGTTGTTGATAAATCCTTTATCAATCATTATCCCATTAGAGCAAGAAGACAAAGAAAATGAGCAAAGAAAGGAGCACAAGCTGATTTTTGACTACACAAGAATCCTCCATCCAGATATACAGATTCTGAGAGTTTACAAAATAGTAACAATACTTTTCCTATCGCTCCAACCTTCCTCAATGCTTTCTAATGCCTCTCTTATAGAATAGGTTGTCAATGAAAAATTTACAATTCAAATTCCCCCTCTTGCATAGGATTATATACCTTGGAGATAGGTGGCAACAGTCAAAGAGACAAGAATCCAACAAACTGCTAATTTTCAGGAATTTGTTGGAAGTGATTAATAAATTGTTTCCAACTCGTTGCATGAGGTATTTAATGGAGCTAAAACTTAGGTACAGGTTTCCATTAGCATCTAATTGATCTCCGAGAATTCGTTTGAACTGTCCTTGACAAGTGGAAAATGTCAAACAAAGAGAATATCCAACAACTATGAAAAACAAAGAGTTTGTAGCGCACTGGTCTTTTAATTGTATCTCTCAAATTCCAAACCGGGTCAAGCTGAAATTTGGTCAACAAGTCAAAAATCATATCATTCTCCTCCACAAACAATTTTCGAGAAACCCACATCATATTTGTATAGTTATCATCAAATATTTAGAAGCATTTTCTACAAGAAATGAGTTCGCGGTGCCCCTATCTCAGTTCCCAGTGCTTGTGACAGTTTGCGACGCCAAGAGAAAACAAGAGGCCAGACTCCTTTCCTGACCTCCAAACAATACAAAAAATATCATGGAGTACCTGATGGATATGATATTGATGATGGTAATTTCAGATTGGCACAGGGATGCCTACAAGTGTTCTAACCACCAACTATCCTCTGCAACCAGTTCATAGTGGAGTTTGTAGAGCCAGTCACAGTTTGCAGTGCTTTCTCCAAAATTTGATTTTGAGTGCTTCAAGTAAATAATTAGGATATCCAAATTTATGATCCCTATAAGTTGTTAGATATAAATGTTGAAAACAATAAAAACCCATGTCATGTCATAAGTAAATGATTATTTTGAATGAATGGGGTACTTTGAGTGTGTTGCAAACTCTCCTAGTGAGTTGGTAGCACTCAAAACACAATTTGATTTGACAACTAAACGGATAGAAGGTGATAAGGAAAAATAATTATATGTGTTAACAACAAGTACTTTGATAGACCATCCTTACCGGACCTTCTAGATCTTCCCATAGATGATCAATCCCCTAGGATATAAAATCCTAATGTCTACCCATTGTTGGTCAGGATACCATAGTATCGTCAACATCTCTCCCCCTTTTGAGGGAGGTCCTTTAGAACAACACCATGCTTGTATCGAAAGTACTCAAACTTCACATGAGACAGAGGCTTGGTCAACACATCTACAACTTTCTCATCTGTGCCAATATATTGGAGCTTTACAACTCCCCTTTGCACGATATAACGAATGTAGTGATACTTGGTATCTATGTGCTTCTATTTATCATGGAACACTGGTTTCTTTGTCATATTTATACAACTCTGGTTATCATATACAATCATGGTGTCTTCCATCTCCAGATCAAAAATACCTTCCAACAAATTCCGAAGCCATATGACTTCACAACTGGTGGAACGTGTTGAAATGTACTATGCTTTTGTCGTGCTGAGAGAAATATTGGATTGCTTCCTGCTTTTCCATGAAGTCATGGATGACCCCAAACTAAAACAACATTCTGAAGTGTTTTTTTTCTTTTTGAATCACTTCCAACCCAATATGAATCAATATAATCATACAGTCTGAAGTCATGATCTCCAGTATAATAGAGACCATAATCCAATGTACCCTTAAGGTAGCTCATCACATTCTTTGAAACTACAAGGTGAAAACGTCTGGGCTCCGCTAGATATTGATTCAAGGTGTTAACATCAAGGCATATATTTGGCATGGTATTTTTTAGATACATCAATGATCCAATAATCTATCTGTATAGAGTAGCATCAACCAACTCTAACAAAGTATCAACCAAGTGATTCAAATTTGTTTCCATGGGTGTGTTCATGGATTTACATTCCAAGATATCAAATCTCTTCAATATTTCAACTTCATACTTCCCTTGGTTAAGGAAGATCTTCTCTGGGCTCTACCAAACTTCAAGACCTAATAAATAATGAATCGTCCCTAGGTATTTCATCTCAAACTCTCCAACGAGCTTCTTCTTGCAATTGGTGATGAGATTTTCTTCTCTTTTTAAGAACAAATTATCCCCATATAGTATAAATATAACTGGCCCATCATTCATAACCTTGAAGTATAGGTTAGGATCAACTTTACTCTTGGTAAAGCCTAATATCATCAGGAAACTATCAATTCTTCCATACCAAGCTCTAGGAACCTGCTTCAACCTGTATAGGAATTTCTTCCACCAACATACATGAGTCTTTATATCTTCAACTTCAAATCCTTGTGGTTGTTCTATATTCACTTCTTATTCAATAACACCATTTAAGAAAGTTGTTTTTACATCCATCTTATGTAACTTCCACTTCATTTTGTCTACAAGTGATATGATGGTTATGATAGAAGTGTATCTAGTCACATAAGCAAATGTTTATTCATATTCAATACCTTCCTTTTGAGAAAATCCACGATCCACAAATATTGCCTTATGTTTTTCAATACATACATCTGCTACATGTTTTATTTTGTATATCCACTTGGAAGATACCACATATTTTTTCTTTGGTCTGGGAATTACTTCCCATACATCATTGCTTATAATGGAATGGTATTCTTTTGTCATGGCATCCATCCATTCTTTCTTTTGAACGACTTCCTGAAAGTAACTAGGTTCCTTCTGTTGAAATATTGTAACAGCAAAGAGTATTCTTATTATTATTGATATATTATTCATAGGATCAATCCCCATTGTGGATTGATCATGTCGGTTATTGTAATAGGACAAAATCCCCTTTTGCGGATTGGTCAAAAGACAATTGTAATAGGCAGAATAAGAAGTCGGCCCCAACAGATATTAAACAGACCCATAATTATAATAAAGGTGGGTTTACCCACCCAGTTTGAGAAGTCGGCCCTGCCAGTGAAGAGACACTTCACACATGCCAGACTTGTATAAATAAAGGAGGCTAGTGCCTCACTTATAAACAACTCACTTGATCAGTTTGAGAGACAAGTTCTGATTTGTTATCGGCAAGGGAGAGAGAGAGTGGCGCATATCTTGGAGAGGACTTTCTGTTTTATCATAAAGATCTCTTGGCATTGTATTGGCTATCTATATTAAGGAAGTTTTGTTGGGTTTTCTTCCCCTAGAGGGTTTCCCAAGATAAATGTTGTGTCTCTTGTGATTGTGTATTTCTCAGTGATCTTGGATTATGCTATTGTTATCTAATGAAATGAAAACAACTATAATAATGGATTAAACATTAACATGGTATCAGAGCCAACTTGAAGGAAGCATATTTCGCAAGAGAAAAATGTCACTGTTGTAGTACCTGCAAATTAGGGTTTTCAAATGTGAAGATTTTTATCCCTAAAACTATCTAGAAAGTTATGCCCTCCCCTAAGGATCAATTTGGCATCATCAACGCACCTTTTCAGTGGTTGGATCTCCCATAAAGTGAAACCCTAGTTTCACAAAGCACCAGAAGTACTAGAAAACCAGTACCAGAAGTACCAGAGTACCAGAGGTACCAGAAGCACCAATCCAAAAATCCGCAGATCAGATTTGAAGGAGTAAAAGTTGGATTTTCATAAATCTGACTGCACCAACTAACTCACCTCAACTCAGTGCATCTATCCCATGAATCAGAATTTCAAAATTTGATTTTTGAAAAATTAGGGTTTTCTCATAAAACCCTAAAGTTGCAGTTGTAGTGGCAGTTGCTGTCTCAGAACCAGTTGCACTAGTAGTTGTACTACAAGTGGCAGACACCCTTGAAGTTTTCTGAAGACTTGGTAATGATTACCACTACTACCAGATGGATCCACCACCTACAAATGTCATCAAAGGTATGTACTCACATATGTTTAATGGTTAAACCCTAAAGAGTATTTGCAAGAGAAGGGATCTCTTGCCATAGATCCAGAAAGATCTCAAGATCCAACACATTCAGAGGAACGATGCAACCCAGGTGTGATTATTCTGATATGCATCTATTTGTCATGACATTATTAGTGTTGCATGTTGAAGCTATGATCAAATTATTAGAAGGATTAAAAGTTGATCATAGAGCTTATCCTCTAACCTAACCTTTTGTCAATATAGTGTATTGTCTTAAGTACAAAAGACAGGTTGAAGAAAGCACTCGTCACTTCAGTGAAGGAGACCTGGAAGAAAATCAAGCACTCATTATTGAGGACAAAGCTCAAGGTTTGATTAATCAGGATTCAAAGGTACACATGACAAGTTGATGACTATAGTTGAGATAACAGTCTTTGTAAAGTATTATACCTCATAGCATGTAAGCATATAGAGGTATATGCTTTGCCTGATACAACTGACATCTCCTCTAGGAGAAACCTTGTGTGTTAGTTTCAGGTTGCCATGGAAGAATGCTTGGTAACAACACTATAAGTGTGTTGACCTCATTTCATATTGTATTCCTTACCTTTAATCTTTGCTTCAGATAAATTATAAGCGATATCTCTAAAGGAGCTATTGTGATGATTGTTCGTGCTATTGCTTCATATTATCAGAAGGATATTATTCTTGCTTGTTTTTTTGTTGACCTTTCTCCAGGTCACATTTAATAACCCTGAGGAAGTTATAGTGAAGGTTGCAAAAGGCAACGTGCTAAAGAAGAGACCATAAATGAAGCAATTATCATTAGAAGAGAAGAAGGTGACTTGCATAAACTAAAGGGTCACTCAGAAGCTTCCATGACCCACGCCATTGAATAATCTTGGTATAGAATATTAGCTCACATCAACTACAAGGTGCTACCATACATATGCAAAGACATCACAGGTTTACCAGAACTCAAAGGTGACCATGAAGGTGTATGCAATGGATGTGCACAAGGGAATAACATCAAGAACCCATTTCCGAAGAGGGACATCAAGATAGAAGGAGTCCTAGAACTCAACAATTCATATGTGTGTGGCCCAATTCCATCATCCTCCATTAGTGAGTATGTATACTATGTATCATTCATTGATGATTATTCTCGTAAAGACCTAGATATATTTGAAGTGTTCAGCAAGTTCAAGGAATTCAAAGCCTTGATAGAGAACCTTTCTGTAAGGAAGATTAAGATACTCAGGTTAGATAATGGAGGAGAATATACCCCAAAAGAGTTTGTGAAATTCTGTAAACATGTTGGGATCAAGAGGATCCCCAACAAAATGGTGTAGCTGAATGGAAGAACAAAACCATACTAGAAGTTGTGAAGACTATGATCCATGATCAAGATCTTCCTATGTGCTTATGGGTAGAAGAAACAATGGCAGTTGTTTATGTGTAGAACCAATTATCCCATAGTGCACTTGGGTTCAAGAACCCGGAAGAGATGTTCACCGTAAATAAACCAGAGATAAGACATCTCAAAATATTTGGCTACCCAGTCTTCATGCACATTCCGAAAGAGAAGAGAAATAAGCTGGAACCCTCTGGAAAGAAGGGAATATTTGTGGGATACTGTAAGGTCTCCAAGGCCTTCAGAATCTACATACCAAGTCACCACCACATTGAGATCAACAAGGACATGAAATTTTATGAAGTAGTAACAATTAAGAAATCAAGAAGATTCTAGCTTGAAGAAGTATATGAAGAGGAACCCGTAATTCCCAGGATTGCAGAATCCGTGAGGGAAGTTCCCAGAGCTGCAGAACCTGTGAGGGAAGTCGAAACTTCCCCTGATGAGGAAACGATTGAAGACCATGATGTAACAGAAGTTCAAGAACCTCCTAAAATGACCTTCTCCCATAAAATAAAGCCTACTTGGGAAAGAGAGATTATTAAAGATGGAGAGAAGTATGGTGTTCCAGAAGGAACTTTGAGACAAGTGAAAAGACCAAAGCCATTCTCCAGTTACACGGCTTTGATGTGTGATATCCTAGATGAGGAGCCTACCTACTTTGAAGAAGCCATTCAAAAGAAGGAATGTACAGATGCCATGACAGAGGAATACCAATCCATAATAAAGAATGATGTATGGGAAATAGTTCCCAGACCAAAAAGTAAGGATGTGGTATCATCAAAATGGCTCTTCAAAATAAAACATGCTGCCGATGGAAGTATTGAGAAATATAAAGAAAGAATCGTTTCTCGTGTCTTTTCCCAGAAAGAAGGAATTGACTATGAAGAGACATTCTCTCCTGTGGCCAGATACACTTCGATCAGGACCATCATAGCTCTTGCAGCTAAGATGAAGTTGAAGCTGCACTAGATGGACGTGAAGACAACTTTCCTAAATGGTGTCATCGAAGAGGAAGTGTATATAGAGCAACCCCAAGGATTTGAGGTTGAAGATAGGAAGTCTCATGTCTACAGATTGAAGAAAGCCTTACATGGATTGAAGCAAGCTCCTAGAGCTTGGTATGGCCGTATAGACAGTTTCTTAACAAGTTAGGGATTTACCAAGAGTAAAGCTGATTTAAATCTCTACTTCAAAATTATGAACGATGAGCCAGTAATACTATTTTTGTATGTGGATGACTTATTCTTAACTGGAGAAGAAAATCTCATCACCGAATATAAGAAGAGACTCGCTTCATAATTTGAGATGAAAGACCTCGACCTAATGCACTATTTTCTTGGTCTTGAGGTATGGCAGAGTCCAGAGAGGATCTTCCTTAACCAAGGGAAGTACATAGTCTAAATCCTGAAGAGATTCGACATGTTGTAATGCAAGCCCATGAATACACCCATGGAAGCGAAGATGAAGCTGTTGGGCGATACTTTGTCAGACTTGATAGATGCCACACTGTACAGACATATTATTGGATCGCTGATGTACCTAACGAACACCAGACTAGAAATTTATTTTTCCATGAACACCTTGATTCAGTTTCTGGTAGAACCCAGAAATATTCACCTAGTGGCTGCAAAACATGTGATGAGGTACCTTAAAGGTACATTAGATTGTGGTATCAGTTATGATGGAGATCATAATTTCACATTGAGTGGATACACTGATTCATATTGGGTAGAAAGTGTTGTTGACAGAAAAAGCACTTCCGGATGTTGTTTCACTTTGGAATCAACCATGATCTCATGGCAGAGTAGGAAGCAATCCAATATTTCTCTCAGCACAATGGAAGTAGAGTACATTGCCACATGTTCTGCTAGCTGCGAAGCTATATGGCTTTGAAATTTGTTGACCGATCTATTTGACCTAGAAATGTAAGTGACCACGATCCTACGTGAAAACCAGAGCTGCATAAACATGACAAAGAATCCTGTATTACATGACAGGTCAAAGAACATAGAGATTCACTATAATTACATCCGTGACATGGTGTAGAGAGGAGCCTTAAAGCTCATGTATGTTAGCACAGATGAATAGGTTGTTGATGTGTTGACCAAACCTCTATCTCATGTAAAGTTTAAACACTTTGGAGATAAGTTTGGTATAGTCCGAAAGGACCCTCCCTGAAAGGGGGAGTATATATGATTCCTTGCTTCTGACCTCACTGTTAGACGTAAATCAAGATGATTCCTTGCTTCTGACCTCACTGTTAGACGTAAAGCAAGATGATTTGTGTGTTCCTTGCTTCTGACCTCACTATTAGATGTAAAGCAAGATGATTCCTTGCTTCTAACCTTATTGTTAGACGTAAAGCAAGATGATGTGTGTGTTCCTTGCTTCTGACCTCGCTATTGGACATAGAGAAAGATGATTCCTTGCTTCTGACCTTGGTGTTAGATGTAAAGCAGGATGATGTGTGTGTTCCTTACTTCTGACCTCACTTTTAGACGTAAAGCAAGATGATTCCTTGCTTCTGACCTCACTGTTAGACGTAAAGCAAGATGATGTGTGTGTTCCTTGCTTCTGACCTCGCTGTTAGGCATAAAGAAAGATGATTCCTTGCTTCTGACCTCGCTGTTAGATGTAAAACAAGATGATGTGTGTGTTCCTTGCTTCTGACCTCGCTGTTAGACATAAAGCAAGATGATTCCTTGCTTCTGACCTCACTGTTAGACATAAAGAAAGATGATGTGTATGTTCCTTTCTTATGACCTTGTTGTTAGACGTAAATAAAGATGATTCCTTGCTTCTGACCTAGTTGTTAGATGTAAAGCAAGATGATGTGTTCCTTGCTTCTGACCCAGTTGTTAGATGTAAAGCAAGATGATGTGTTCGTTGCTTCTGACCCAGTTGTTAGACGTAAAGAAAGATGATGTATACCTTGCTTCTGACCTAGTTGTTAGACGTAAATCAAGACGTGACTTGCATTGAGCTACCATCTTAAAAACTATGACATAGAGCCAGTCTAGTACTGTGATGGGCCAACCTAGTGCTGTGATGAGGTATCAGTTTTTATACTAATACATATTGATGTAGATGATGATGGTATTCCTTTGAGAATGATGATGTTGCTGATGAAGAAAACTTCCAATGATTTATAGATATGCCAGCCAAGATTATATTGATGATGTTTTACTCCCACTTGATGTTGTCGATGATGTTGTCCTCTCTCTCTTGCATGATGCTTCTGAAGAATACCCTTCTTGTTAAGGGGGAGTGTTGAAATATTGTAACTACAAGGAGTATTCTTATTATTATTGATATATTATTCATAGGATCAATCCCCATTCTGGATTGATCATGTTGGTTATTGTAATAGGACCAAAACCCCTTTTGCGTATTGGTCAAAAGACAATTGTAATAGGCATAATAAGAAGTTGACCCCAACAGATATTAAACAGACCCACAAATATAATAAAGGTGGGTTTACCCACCCAGTTTGACAAGTCGGCCCTGCCAGTGAAGAGACACTTCACACGTGCCAGACTTGCATAAATAAAGGAGGCTAGTGCCTCAATTATAAACATCTCACTTGCTCAGTTTGAGAGACAAGTTTTGATCTGTTACCAGTAAAGGAGAGAGAGAGTGGCACATATCTTGGATAGGAATTTCTGTTTTAGCATAGAGATCTCTTGGCATTGTATTGGCTATCTATATTAAGGAAGTTTTGTTGGGTTTTCTTCCCCTAGAGGGTTTCCTAGGATAAATGTTGTGTCTCTTGTTATTGTGTATTTCTCAGTGATATTTGATTATGATATTGTTATCTAATGAAATGAAAACATCTATAATAATGGATTAAACATTAACACTTTCTCTACAAGATCACACATCAAGGCCATATAGCTGGAGAATGGCTTAGGATTATTTCTTTGTATCATGGTTCCTTCTAGGGCACCATACTTCTCTGCATATTCAATAAGTTCTTTCTCCCAAGCTAGATTTCTCTTGTGAGAGATCGTCAGATGGGGCAGGTTCTTGAGATTCTATCATATCATGGTATTTTGTAATCTCATCATCAGGGATAACTACAACTTCCTTTGTGGATTATGCAACTCTACGAGCTACAAGTTCTTCTTCATATACTTATTCAAGATGGCATCTCCTTGATCTTTTGAGTGTTGTATATTCATCAAAGGTTACATCTCTGTTGATCTCAATATGATGGTAACCTGGTATGTAAATTTTGAAGGCCTTAGAGACCTCACAGTATCCAACAAATATTCCCTTCTTTCCCTAAGGATCCAACTTAGTTCTCTTTTCTTTTGGAATGTGTACAAATACTAGACAACCAAATATTTTGAGATGGCTTACTTCTAGATTCTTTCTGGTGAACATTTATTCGTGATTTTTGAAACCAAGTGCACTATGGGATAATCTATTTTGGACATATAATGTTGTTCTAGTTTCTTCATCCCATAAGTGCATTGGAATATCTTGATAGTGAATCATAGTCTTTAGTGCGTCCATAATCATTCTATTCTTTCTTTCTACTACAACATTTTGTTGAGTATTATAGGGAGTGGTGATCTCCCTTTTAATCTTGACATCTCTGCAAAAGATTCCAAATTCATTTTAACTGTACTCTCCTCCATTGTCTGACCTGAGTATCTTGATTTTCCTTTCGGAGAGGTTTTCTACCAAGGATTTGAATTTTTGGAACTTTCCAAGTACTTCATCTTTTGACTTCAAGAAATAAACCCAAGTCTTACGAGAGTAATCATTAATACATGATACATATTATACATACCCGTTTAGAGAGGTTGATGGCATTGGACTACATACATCTGAGTGGATAAGTTGCACAATTCCTTCTGCTTTACTGTCACTCTTTGGAAAATGATTATTTATGTTCTTTCCTTGTGCACATCTCTTGCATACACCTTCATGATCAACCTTTAGTTATGGTAAACCTATAACTACCTTCCTTACATATGGTAAGGATTTTTAGTTGATGTGAGCTAGTTTTCTATGCCAAAGTTCACAAGGAATTTTAGTAGAGTGAGTCAAGGATACATCTGAGTAGCCTTTTAACTTGTACACACCACCTTATTTTATTCCAATAACAACTGCATCTTCTATATTTTTCCTTTTGACCACATAAGAACTTCAACATCTATGAATGCAACCCTGAAACCTTTCTTATCTAGGTTTCAGATACAAAGTAAGTTCTTTGTCAAACCCTGTACATAGAGTACATCCTTTATTCTCATCGGAGTTGCTGAATCAAGTTTGTAGGTGGATTATACCATTCATTCGATAGGGTACTAATAATCATCTCCAAGTGAAAATTTATGGGGTAAGTCCTTTTCTATAAGGCTAGAGAGAATGTCTTTTTGACCTTTCATGTGCTTAGAGGCACCACTATATAAGAGCCAAGTATCCTCTCCAGGTGCCACAGATCCTGAGAGGGAAGAAAACAAAGCATAATATTCAATATCTTCTTTAGTTAACTTCTTGGGTGGATCATCATATTTAGCTGCATGGGCATGATGTCTTTTGTTATTTCTCCTCTTGTATTCTTCCCTTATGGAAGGACAGTTCTGAGAAATGTGTCCCATCTTATCAGAATGATAATATTGATAAGAGGAGGAATATTTTCCCTCTCTTTGACCCTTATGAAAGTTTTGGAATCTTTTTGGAGAGTGAGAATATTTATGAAAGTGGGTCTCCTTTTGAAAATGAGACTTTTTCTTTCCACCTTTAGCATGAGAAGCTAGGGCTTGATCTTCATCTCTGAATAGGACGTCTTCTCGATTGGCCACTCTTGCTTCTTCTTGACACATTCTTCCCATAAACTATCAAATTTGAGTTTCTCTTTTCTTGTACAAATAGTTTGGATGAAAGCATCCCAAGGTATTGTGAGTCCATTAAGAGTTGTCATTATGAGTTCAGATTTATCTAAGTTTTCTCCAATTTCCTCTAACTATTCCTTGAATTGAGAAACCCTAGATAAATAGTCTTGAACTATTTCTCCCTTTTGCATCTTTGTATTCTTGAGTTGGGTTCTCAAGTTCATCTTCCGGTTGATGTTCTTTCCTTCATACATTCTGATTAGGGAATCAAATATATATTTTGGAGTATTCCTATAAGACACTTGAGGGATCAAGTGGTATCGAATAGAGTATGCAATTATCCTTTTAGCATTAATCATATCCTTCTTGTACTTCTCTTTGGCTGCATATTCTTCGGGTTCCGGTACATTTTTTTTTATCAATTTTGCAAGGTCTTTCTCTTCAAGAGTGAGTCCAATTATGTACTTCCAAGAACAAAAATTTTCCACACCTTCTAACTTTTCAACAAGCTTGGTACTTGCAGAAATCTTGACCTAGAGCTAAGAAAATGACCAGAAAATGAAAATGCTCAAAAATTGAAATTGATCTTTCCAAGAGATGCGCTGGGTTGAGGCGAGTTTTTTGGAGCTGAAAGTTTCAAAAAATCCCAAGTTTTTCCCCTTGAAACTTGACCTGTGCAATTATGGAATGGTACTTCTCGTACTGGTTTTGGTACCATTCAAAAATAGGGTTTGACTTTCAATAGAATCTTCCCACTGAAAAAGTTCTCTCAAGCTGCCAAAATATGTGCTAGGTCATGATGCACTTACCAATATATTTTTTGGTCAAAAATTCTTCTTCAGTAAAAATCCCTAATTTTCTTGTACAACAATAATGACATCTAGATAACCAGTCAAAGGTGCTCTATTCAATCAAGTTTTGATACCATGTTAAGTTTTTACTTTTTTTATTAGTTTATTTCCAAATTACATGAGCATTCAATGGATTTCCAAAACAACAACATAAATAAGATCACTGAAAGAAACACAATCACAAGGTATGCAAAATTTTATCCTAGGAAACCCTCGTGGGGGAGAAAACCCAACAAATTCTTCCTCAATAATAGATTGTCAATACAATACCAAGACTAAGACCAAAACACCAAGAATAAACCAAGACTGAGCATGCACCTCTCTTCTCCTTCCTCCTGCAACTTCAACTTCCTTCAACATATGCACACTAGATGAGTGAGAGTGTGTGTGTTCAAGTGAGGCACCATCCTCACATATAAATACAAGTTGAGGAGGAGATAGGGTTATGTATCTTCACTTGGTGGGGCCGAGTTCTCCTAGAAGTGGTTAAAACCACTTTATAATTACTAGGGGTGAACTTTACAAATGCCACTATACAAATGTAGTTTGAACAATCCACAAAAGGGGATTTGATCTATTAAATAATAACTCAAATATAATTAGAATATTCTTCTAAGTTACAATATTTAAACAATACCTTAGGGGGATCTAGGGATAGATCTCATTTAGAGGAGATTATCTCCTTCAGATTATCCTTTGATCGTAGAGCATAGACGTGAATAGGGGGAGAGGGGGGAACTTAGGATGAGGGAGAGGGGGAGTGAATATTAAAGGGAAGAGTTATCAAGGGACTGAGGCAAAGAGGGGAGGAGAAGTGGGGAGGACAATTATCAAGGGAGGAAAAAAGAATAGGAGAGGGGGAAAGGAGAGGCCACAAGGGAGGCAACTGATTAGATTGGACATGAGGAGGAGATGAGAGGAAAGAGTCACTCTGGAAGGGGGGGAACCATCTAGCAAAGGAGGAGGAGAAGGGGAATGAGGAGAAGGAGAGAAAACCATTTCTGACAAGGGAGTCACAGGTAAATCGAGCTCAAATACCAAAACAGGATCAAAAACCAGGGCAGAAAGAACCAGACCTTTTCACTGATAACGTTGAGCCAATTCTCTAAGAGCTTTGCTCGAGGAGACCACCACATATGGGCATAAATTTGCCTCCTCTGGTATACCATCAAAAAAGACTTCCTCCATAACATCGGATCTTCCCATTGTGTATTTTGAATTCCAAACCTTTGGATGGCTTTGAAATAGAGGAGTCGGTCAATTACACTGAGCATTAGTATGACCAATTTCATGACACCCAGTTAATCTAAAGGGTAATTTCCCATAGTCAATATTCTGGTGCCAGACTTTATCAGTGTATACAATGTTGAGATTACCAATAATACCACCACATACATCCACTTCGATCTGTACCCATGCCCAACATCGAGATTTTTTAAATTCCCAATTCGATTCGAGTATGACGAAGGAACCGAGTTTATTATCGATGGCTTCTAGATATTCTCTAGATCAGAAGGCCAAAGGTAATCCAGGAAGGATAGCCCATACTCTCATAAGGGAAACTGGTTCTCTAGTCGAGTCAAAAACCACTGACCAAGGCTTAAGGGAGAGACCAAAAGTCCCCCACGTCCAAATTTTCTATAATATTGATGAACACTCCTCCTCCATCCAAAAAAGGAAATAAAACTAGCCCCTTGTCAACACATGTTCTTTGGGGATATACCCTAGCAAGGGTTTCCATTGTGAATCCATCCATCCATGTAGAGCCTTATCCACAATAGATTTTCTAGTAAATTGTCCTACTAAGGTCCTACCCATGAACTGAGTTACCTCTCTAATGGATATGTCTTATCCCACCACCATATTAACAACACCACCTTTTCCCCAAATACACATGGATCTTCTCTTAGGTTTGGACTCCTTTGCACCAGGGATCTCTCCCTTATCCTTCATCTCCCTCAACAATATCTAATCTTTTTCCTTTTTTTCCAGGCTTGTCTGCAAGGGACTGGAAGGCTACAAAATCCTCGAAGAAGAAGAAGGTGGGGGAGATATTTTACAATATTCTCAAGGAAAGGGATCATCAGAAATATAAATGGGAAATATGAAAGGAGGTGCATTAATGATGGGATCATTGTCATGAAAAACATCCTTCTTCGCTCGTGCAAGGTGATATTTGAAGTCACCGAAAAAGGTCATAGAACCAGAGAAGGGAGAGGAAAAGGGCAGATTCACAAACTCTTCATATAAAAGGAAGGCCCTGACACATGGAGGGGAGAGATCGTAATCCACCTCATCTTCCTCCACAAAATAATTATGGCCTAACTAGTACAACAAAAAAATATGTAAGGAACATGGAGACTCCCAAGGTGAGGCCATATAACACATTGGAGACAGGCGAAAGCTGAATGGAAAAGGGGATGGGAATTTGACAGGGATAGACCACAAAAAGAAGGTGAAGAGTGGGACGGGGGGTGGGAGCCTATTGGGAAACCTCCATGCACGAGAAAAAACACTTTAGACTACCGACTGCAGACCCAAAAAACCTCCATCCAAATCCATTCATATGCTTCTTATTTAACACTCAAGATTCATTATTATGATTCTATATGTTATCATTCTAAGAGTGCCATTTTTCTCCCTTCTTTTGTAAGAATATTTATTTTAGATGATACAAATACTATTGAGTTGGAATTGAACTAAAAATATCACTTCTCAAATGCAATGCAAATACCAACATTCCTAGGAGTGAATGGGTCAATTTTATCTTAAGATATATTGTCATTCTAAATAGTTTTATTCTCAATCATTTGCTCATATGAAAGCAAGCATATATCGCTATTAGAAAACCATAGTCCATTTTAGTCAAGACAAAAGTTTCCCCTATATTAAACCTATATTATAAATGGAGATTAATGAATGGATTATGACTAACCTCAACATTAATGAACTTTCCCTTTATAGCTTATACAAACCTTCATGATATTCTAGTTTTTTCTATTATAAGCTTATATATTTCTCTATCATGGTTCTTTGATTCTTTTAAAACTAGTATGATTTATGGTATAATTTTGGATTTATTAAATATTGTCAAAGTCAATCTGGATTTATTAAATATGTTGAGGAATCCAATAGCATTAAGAATAATTAAATTAAGTGACATGTAAAACTATAACTTTTTAAAAGATGTAAAATTGAAGTCATTTATTTTTATATTATATTGGATTTAAAAAATATATATATTCTTTTAAGTATGCATTTTATCTAATTTTTTAAATGTACTAATAAATTTTAAACATTAAACTTAAATGCATACAATGTTCTAAAATTTTCTAGAAAATTCAACATGAATTACTAGATTTAATTCAAAGATGTATTATGGGATAAATGAAAGGACCATTGTTCATAATCAGAACCACAATGGTCAATCTTTCAAAATAGAAATGAATGATGCTATGTTGAAGGGATAATTACTACAACTATATTAAGTAATTACCTAGCCATGACCCTTTGTGACAATGTGTGTTGTCACTTTAAAGTAAATATAATTAAATCTTTTATACTTTTCTTTAATTCAAAGATGTATTAAGTGAGAAATGAAAGGACAATTGTTCATAATTAGAACCACAATGGTCAATATTTCAAAATAGAAATGAATGATGCTATGTTGAAGGGATAATTACTACAACTGCATTAAGTAATTGCCTAGCCATGACTCTATGTGACAATGTGTGTTGTCACTTTAATGTAAATATCATTAAATTTTTTATATTTTTCTTTTTTAAAGAAAAACAAGTGCAATAGCTGCAAAACAACTAGTCTAGTTCCTACGATTATGTTTACATTTTGTTTAATTGATT
>ML781895.1:1117560-1133875 GCA_009831015.1 Picea engelmannii | reverse complement strand
TAAGCATATAATAATGAGAAAGGACATTGTGTACCTTGGAATGATCAGGTGAAATGATAGTATAAGTCAAAATACAGGTGATGAAGGGTATAATAATGGCAAAAAGTATGGGCAAAAAGGGTACAATATGTGGTCCTAACAGGAGTCAGTTGGAGTAGGTGGGTGGCCACAAATATCCACTTGGATCAGTCCTCTCCTCTTAGGAAGTAATGGTTTCCATTGCATTGAGTTCCCCTATAAGGTGAGGAAACTTCTACTAAATTTGGCCCTGGAGGAGCCATTTGCCTTGGTGTAGGAGTTTCCCTACCTTGACAACCCGATAAAGCTGGATCCTCTGCTGGGGAGTGCCCTTGACCTATGTGTCCACTATCTGATCAGTGGAGACATGTTCCATGCAGTCAGGGTTGAGCTCTGTTGGTGTCAACTTCGACGATCTCTGAGGTGTCCAATAATGGTGGAAACTATGCCTGAAGGAGGTCCACATTGAACACTAGGTGCAAGCCAAGGAAGGGTGGAGTGTTGAGCTTAAAATAATTGCTATGTACAACCTTGGTGATAGTGTAAGGCCCATAGCGAAGTGGGCGAAGCTTCTGATGGGGTCCTTTAAGTGTTGTTTCTGCAAATGTAACCAGACCTTGTCTCCCACTTGAAATTGGTATGGTACCTAGTGTTGATCATGGAGTTTCTTGTACTTTGCATTAGCTTTCTACAAAATCTCATGGACCTGTTGGAGGATGTGTTGATTCCTCTCAATGAATATGGTGGCTTTGTCGAACTCTGACTGAACATGGGAAGGTTCTTCTTGTGTGGTTTCAAGAGGTATTGTAACATGAATGGAACCCAAGGGTTGGTATCCCACCCCTACCTGAAATGGGATATGGCTAGTGGAGCTATGAAGAGCTCCGTTGTAGCTATGTTGAACATAGGGAAGAATCTCATCCCATGTACGTGGATGCTTAGATTTATACATGTGTAGGATGTGCACAATCATTCGATTGAAGACCTCTATCTTTCCATCTGTTTGGGGGTGCAAAGTAGTGTATTTAGTGAACTTTGTGTCCAACAATGACCAGATACTCAAACAAAATGTGTTGAGGAACCTGTTGTCCAAATCTGAGGTTATGGTTTGTGGTATCCCAAAATTGACCCACACTCGTTCGAAGAAGATATTGGAAGTATATGTCACTATGATGTTCTTCTTACAGCCTGTGATAATGGCCATATTCGAAAACTGATCCACCACCACAAATACACAATCATTGTCATGCTTGGTGGATGGAAGGCCAGAGATGTAATCCATTGAGATGGATTCCCAAGGCCTCTCTGGAGTAGGAAGAGGGGTGTATAAGCCTTGCTTCTTTATGGATGGCTTGGAAATGGAACATGCAGTGCATGATTTGATATACTTGTTCATGTATTGTTGAATTTTTGACCACTAAAATGTTTCTGTAGAACAACCACCATTTTCTCCACACCAAAATTTCCTGCAAGCTGACTATAGTGAGACTCCCATATCATCTTTGCACACTCTCTTGTGGGAACATAGAGGTGGCCCATATGGCATAGCAATCCATCTTAGATGTGAAAATAAGTGACACTTTCTCTTGTACCCAAGGGATGATAGCTGGTTGCAAATTTTAGTTCACGCTGATAAAGTTGGGGCATCTTAGATGCCTCATGCACATAGGAATGGAGTATTGTGGTGAGTGCGGGAACATGAGGGTGATTGAGGCAGTCAACAACATGATTTGTGCTCCCTAGTTTATACTTTATGTTGATATGGAACTATTGTAAGTATGTGGACCACTTTTGATGGTGATTGTTTGGCAACTTCTCTTGTGTTTGTATGAACTACATAGGCTTGTGATTAGTGTGGATGATTCTCTCCTTGCCAAAAATGTAATGTTTTCATTGACGATAGGAATTCACAATGGAATACATTTATTTTTCATAGGTGGGGTTATTTCAGAAAGTATTTGAGAGTGTCTCACTATGGTATGCTAATGGATTCCCCTAATGGGTGAGAACTGTGCCGACAACATAGTCAGATGCACCCGTATCAATATCGAATGGTTGGTGCGGATTAGGAAAAGAGAGTACTAGATCTAAGAACAAGCGATGCTTTATATCCTCAAATGCCTGTTGTTGTGACTACCCCCATGAAAATGTTTCCCTGCCACTGCCCTTGGTTTCTTGGCTAAGGGCCCATGCAATATTGGAGAATCCCAACATGAACCTCCGATAGAAGTTGGAAAGTACCAAGAAGCTATGAATCTCGGTTACTGTGGTTAGGGATGGCCAGTCGTGAATGACTTGGATATTAGATGGATCCACATGTACCCCATGCTCATCAACAATGTAGCCCAAGTATTGGGCCATGTTCATGCCAAAGGAGCATTTTTCCAAGTTAGCATATAGCTTGTACTATAGTAGAGTGCCAAAATCCTATTGAATATGTTGCATGTGCTCCTCCCAAGTTTTGTTGAAGATGAGGATTTCATCCAGATATACCACCACAAAATAGTTGGTGAAGGGTCTCAATAAATCATCCATTAACCTCATAAAATTTGTCGGTGCATTTGTTAAGACAAAGGGCATGACCAACCATTCGAAGAGACCTTATTTAGATTTGAAAGATGTCTTCCATACATCAGTTGGTTCAATGGGAACCTGGTGGTAGCCATACTTTACATCAATATTACTAAAGAACTTTTCCCCCTTGATTTGGTCAAGAAGGTCATCAATTCGACAAATTGGGTACCAGTTCTTGACTATGATTTTGTTTAGTGCTCTGTAATAAATACAGAGCTACTAGGTTCCATCTTTCTTCTGCACCAGCTCAATCAACCTTCTGCAAGAGGAGCAGTTGGGTTAGAAGTTCTCCTTTTGAAGAATCTCTTGGATCTAGTGCTTGATTTCATCATTCTCCATCAACGAGCGACGATAAATTGGTCCATTAGGTAGTGGGGCACCAAGGGTTATATATATTGGATGTTTGACTTGGCAGTGTGTCGGTACCCCAGTGGGTGAGGATAATATGTCTCTGTATTGTTCCACAATCCCATCCACTTTATTTTCTTACAAAGAGAGGGTTTGTGTGCAGGTCGCATATGTGGCAGAGACCTTCTTCTTACTGTGAGCACATATCACAAAGAATATGAACTTGTCAGTCTGTGAAATTACCTTATTGCATTTCTTAACATAGATTAAAGAAATAGTGGTAGGTATTGCTACCTCTGGTATCCTATACAATTGTCTACCCAAGGTAATAATAAAACTGCGGGGTCTAGATTCATACACAAAATGTCGCTTCCACAAATATGGTTGGCCTAAAAGAAAATCACAAACTTAAAGGAGAGAAATATCACACAATACCTCATCTTTGAAGGGCTCGATGGTGTAGGGTAGAAGACACTATTGGCTGATGTGGAGATCTCGTCCTTGGCAAAGCCAACAGATGGTGTAGGGATGTGGGTGCGGTGTTATTGACAGGTCCAACTGCTTGATGATTTTTGAGGAAAAGATATGAAATAATCTTACTCAAGCATTTTCAGATCTTTCTTGGCCAAGCCAAGATAGATGAGAATATCACCCTATGTTTATAGCTTCAAAATTTGTTTCCTAATCCATAAGTATTAGTTACAAGGGCTTAGGATTATTTTTCATAAATAAAAGATTGCTGAAAAATTCAACATTTTATATTATTTTGTTAATATAAAAGATGCAAAAGTAACTATGGAGACAAAAGAAAAAATATCAAGTCACAATTCAACAGACATGAGACAGAATAGAAATCACTTATTTCATTCCAATAAATAAAAATAATTGTTCTCTTTACAAAAATCCCTGAGGAAGTTTGGACCAAAGTCAAACTTAGATGTCCCCGATGAAAACCATTCAAAAGGACTTCGGACAGAAAGTAAAAAACTAAACTTTAAAAGTTGGATCAGCTTGCCACAGATTGCTGCCCACTCGACTCTCTAAAAAACAATTGTCTGAATTATGTAATTCAACCTTGAATCTTGATGTCTACAATAGGACCCTTAGTATGATTTCTCCTTCTATTTTTTTCTTGTTCCTCCTTCTCTTTTTTCCTTTAAGCAATGAAAATTAGTTGAAGTAGTTACACTACCTCTTTTAGTTAAGTTAACTAAAACTCAACTATTTTTTGGTTTAGGGGAAGAATCAATAAAATAATAATAAGGGTCTTTAATAAATAATAACTAGTAGGTGGAACCCCTTGTAACTCCCTTTAGTTTCTTAACAAAAATAAAAACAACTAGTCAATCAATCAAATACATCCCTCCTTGTGGCTCCCATAATCATTCTCATAATTTGAAAATTAATATCAATGATATTTTAAACCTTATCCAAAAAATATAATATCCAAAATATCCAAAAATAGTGTGTTGTCCAAAAAATTCAGCAGTCAATTGTTCTCAACAATCAATAAATAAACACACTCGAAAATCATATTTGCCACTTTGGGAGGAAAATTTCCCTTTGTTGTTGTTGTCTCCCTTTGATTTATCTGAATTGGCCTTAGGCTATGTGGAGACTTTAGGCCCGATCTCACTGATAACATGAGAGAAATCATCTCTTTAGTGCATGATGAAATAGATTCGGCAGAGTCACTTGAAGGAGAGGAGGGGGAAACAATAGCTTTTCCTTTATCTGGTGCATGGTGGGCTTCAGTTTTGAGCCTCTTACTTGCGTGGGAAGACTGTAAAGGTGAGTGAGCAGGGGAAACTTGGAAAATTGGGTTAACCAGTGGAGGAGAAGAAGGTAGAGACAAATTGGGCCAACCACGATGTTGGGAGACTGTTGGATGAACAATATTTTCCCATCCATCATTTTCAGTGACTTTAGGTTGTAATGAGACATGAGGAGGAACTAGGATGCCAGGGACATGTTGGGGTTGGAAGGGAGGACTTTCTAGCCTATATTGGACTACCCCTTGTCCAATCCAGTTGAAAAATCCATCTTGGAAGAGCTGGTTCAACTCTTGTGGATCTACATCAAAATGTATCAAAAAACTTGGGTTTCTAGGGCCCGTTCCAATTCCCTCTTCCCCTGTTATTCCATCCATGGCTTCCTCTGCTGAAGAATATCATTCGTGTATGCAACATTTATTAGAAACTATATTCTTAAATGGCGCAACCCTCCCCCGCTCCAGGAGAATGGTCGCGTACACCAAGACCTCCTTCCACACTCAGGCCCGAAGAGTCCAAAAACTCTTCCAACTCCCTCGTCGGAAGTTACTTTCCCATAGGTACCTCTTCTACAATCTTCCTATCGCAAATCGGGAAATTGGCTTTAGCGTTTTCGTGAATCCTGTGAGCATGTTCTTGTGCCACTCGAAATCCCGAACCCCGATGGGTCAACGGTCAACACTTCCGCTCGTCGGGGATTTCCCTATCGGGATATTGCCACTTACGATGTCAATGGATTGGAGTTCCAACCTCCGAACCCCGAGGCATCGATTGCCTGATATGCTACCACCTATCCTTCACTAAACCTGGTGTTCCCGCTCAGCCATGTCACTCTCTTCTCTCGTGTGATAAAAAATCGCGGGATCGTGATTTCACCAATTGAAAATTGTTTGCAATGAAAATCACCGAACGCCGAATCCTGACCTTCCGGGATCTCGCGCCACCTATCCCTGTTGCAATCAACGGTTCTGATTAAATCAGGAAATTGTGAATCATGATTTCACAACCATGAAGCTCTGGTCCCACAAAATGCCAAACTCCGAACCATGATGGGCTTTGATCCTCCCTGCACCTAAGGGTTAACTTCCTCGCAGCTCTCCTCAGATCTAACGGTCTGCGGGACTTCGTGAGTCTCGCCTACGAACCCTGGTCGTCAATTCTCCACCTCGAAGGTTTCTCCGGCCCCAAAGCTCCGTTTCTGTTCGAGCCCCTCTTGGGTCCTTCTTCCCCGGTATCAAGAAGGAACTATTCCTCCTGAGCTTGTAAATTTTGACTCCCTCAGAGGAAATTCACGCATTCCTCGCACTTGACCTCAACAGCTCTCGAAGTGTTGAGTTCTTCCAGAATCTGTGCACTCCTGCCAACAACAGTCCTATCTTCCTTTTCTCAGACTAGCCTCTGAGACTTTGAATCCAACCTGCATTTCTCCTGCACGGTTCTAATAACCCAATTCAACTCCTGGGTAGAGGAAAATAAGAGTTCAACTGTCTAGCCCCATCAACGCACTCTATGCGGATGGATTCGACTGCACTCTATGCAGGAATCTCCTGGCTCAGACAGAGAAACAATTGAAACTCATCCTCCTCTCTCTCACAGACTTCAAATCAATTATGAAATCTTTTATGCAGCATATCAAAGCAAACGTATGATAGAAAACAAGCATACATGAGCACAATATCAACACAGAGAAACAACACAAACCATGAAAGTGAATCGAAGACTTTCTTCTATTAATCCAATCTATACATGGGTGTTCTTCACCAGTTCTCTGCTCTGCTCTTCTCTTCTTGCTCCCTGAATGAATAATACAATAATACAAAGGAGGGTGCCTATATTCCATTTTCGCTCTCAAATTATACAACTATCAAATCTATAATTAATTCCTATCTAATAGCATTAAAACTAATAAATTCCTTCCTATCTATAATACAATATAAGTGCGCTTCTTTATGAATGACTTCATGAAAGAGAAACACTACAACTTCCAAAGCATTTCAAAAACATATGTGCTGGTGCTGTCCAGCTGTATTTTCTTTCTCCACGCGCTGGCTCGCTTGATGAGGTGTGGATGCTTCTGCATCATACTCCTCGGCTCAAAAATATTTCATGGGATCCTGTCCATGAGCTCCTGCACAGTCTGCCCATGCTTTAGTATCACTACTTCTGTCTCCCAGTTGGCATCCTCCACTGGGTGATTCTTCCATTTCACCAGGTATTCAAAATACTGCTTTCTCCTGGTCTTCCTGCCTACTCTTTTATCCAGTATGCACTCCATCTACGGTTTCTGTGCAACTGGCAACTGCTTCTTCCACTGGACCACTGGTTCCTCAGTTCCAGTATCTTCTTCTCCAGCTCGGTATGGGTATAAATCCGAAATGTTAAATATCAGAGATATCCCGATGCCCTTCGGCAACTCAAGCTCGTATGCATTTTCCCCAAATTTCTTCAGGACTCGGCACGGTCCAATTTTCTTCATCTTGAGCTTGTTATACGTTCCCCTTGGGAACCTTTCCTTTCTTAAGTGTGCCAGAACCATGTCCCCAAATTCAAACTGAAGTTTCCTTTTTCTCTGATCGGCTCTGCGCTTTTACTCCTGGTTGGACTTCGTTAGTCACTGCTTCACCTGCGTGTGAAGTTCTTCCATCGCTTCAGCGAATTCTTTAGCACAAGCGCTGCTAATTTCAGCCTGTCCTGACTCCATGAGTTCAGAAACTCCCCTCGGCTGTGTCCCATACAAAATATGAAATGGGCTCTTTCCTATACTCCTGTTCACCGAATCATTGTACGCAAATTCTGCCTGTGGTGATTTCTGGTCCCAACTGCTATAGTGCTCTGTCACCAAGCTCCTCAATAGATCCCCTAGACTTCTATTCACCACCTCTATTTGTCCATCCGTCTGCGGATGATAAGCCGAACTAAATGCCAAATTAGTTCCCATCTTTTTCCATAGCGTCCTCCAAAAATGACCTATGAACTTTGTATCCCGATCCGAGACTATGCTCCTCGACAATCCATGCAGTCACACAATCTCTTTGAAAAACAAGTTCGTGATGTGAGTCGCATCGTTGGTATTTTGACACGGGATAAAATGTGCCATCTTCGAAAACCAGTCTACCACCAGAAAGATGGAATCAACTCCTCGTTGTGTTCTCGACAAACCCATAAAAAAATCCATACTAATGGTTTCCCATGGCCTCTCGTGTATAGGCAATGGTTGATAGAACCCGGTGTTCTGTTTTCGGCCCTTCGCATGTTGACAAATCCTGCATCTGTCAACAAATCATTTGACATCAGTGCACATCCCTGGCCAAAAATACGATTCGCTCAGCTTGGCGAACGTCTTATCATGTCCAAAGTGACCTGCTAACCCACCACTATGCTTTTCCTTCACCAAATTCTCCCTCATGGAGCAATTCGGTATGCAGAGTAGATTGCCTCGGAACAACAATCCTTCCTGGATCATATAATCAATCCACGGAGTCCGATCCCTGAGAACTGGGTTCTCAGCTGCCTCGTATGTTTCTCCAAAGTCTGCATCACCTGCATACATATCTTTCAGGTTTTCAAAACCCAAGGTCTTGACTCTGAATTCCTGCAGCAACAAGCATTTCCTGCTCAAAGCATCTACTACTTTGTTAGCAGTCCCCGAAATATGTTTAATGACAAATGTGAAATTTTTCATGTACTCTACCCATTTTGCATGCTTTTGGTTCAACTTCTCCTGTTGACTCATGAATTGCAACGCATGATTATCGTTGTACGAAACGAATTCCTTGGGCATTAAGTAATGCCTCCACTTCTTCAATGCCTGTATAATGGCATAAAACTCTTTATCGTACGTGGAGTATTTCATCTTGGCATCATCTAATTTCTCGCTGAAGTATGCCACAGGTCGGTCATCTTGACTTAGAACCCCTCCAACAGCATACCCACTGGCATCACATTTCACCTGAAATGTTTTCTGAAAATCAGGAAACACCAGAATCGGTTGCTCTGTGATCTTTCGCTTCAACGGATTGAAGCTCCTTTCAGCCTCGGTTGTCCAGTGAAAAACTTTATGTCGCTTCTTTACCATGTCCATCATTGCTGCACTAATCCCACTGAAATTTCGAATGAACTTTCTGTAGAAACTAGCTAGTCCATGGAAACTCCTTACCTCAAAAACATTTCTCGGCGATGGCCAATTCCTAATTACTTCCACCTTTTCAGGATCCATCTTCAATTCATTCGTCGAGATTACAAAACCCAAATAAATGAGTTATGTGTGCATGAAGGAACACTTCTTCATGTTTACTAACAGCTTCTCCTGCTGTAGTCTTCTCATCACAATGGCCAAGTGTTTTAAATGCTCAGCCTTCGTTTTGCTGAAAATTAGTATGTCGTCCAAATACATGACAACAAATTTGCCAATGAATTCCCTCAGGACTTCAATCATCAGCCTCATGAATGTTCTTGGTGCATTTGTCAAGCCAAATGGCATGACCATCCATTCTTACAAACCCTCGTTTGTTTTGAATGTTGTTTTCCATTCATCTCCTTCTCTCATTTGGATCTTATGATATCCGCTCTTCAAATCTATCTTTGAAAAATAATTTTCCCCGCTCAGGCAATCCATCAAGTCATCCATTCTTGGCAGTGGAAATCTATACCTGATGGTGATTTTGTTTATCGCCCTGGAGTCTGTACACATCCTCCAGCCTCCATCCTTCTTCGGACTTAGTACTGTCAGAACAGCACACAGACTCAAGCTCTCTCTAACCAGTCCTTTGTCTAGCAGATCCTGCACCTGCCTCTTGACCTCCTCATTCTCATGAGGTGTCAACCTGTACGCTGCCTTATTTGGTAAACTTGCTACGGGTATGAGGTCAATGTGATGACTCACACTCCTCATCAGTGGCTACGAACGAGGTAGTTCGTCCACGATGATATCAGCGAACTCTCCCAGCAGTTCCTGAATTTCTTCTGGCAAGTCATCCACTCTTGTGCTTGTCAGGATAATTCTCGGCTTCTTGACAACATAGAATTGTGAATCTTTGTTTTTTTCCATCTCTGTGAGAATCTCCTTCCCACTCATGAGAAGTATTGTGCTGTTTACTTCCAGCTTCACTTCCTTATCCTTTATTGGAAGCAATCTATGGGTTCTTCCATCCTTTTCCAAAGTGTATGTGTTCATCCATCCGTCATGAACTACATTTCTATCATATTTCCATGGTCTACCCAACAATATATGACATACGTCCATGGGAATAACATCACAAAGAATCTCATCATGGTAATTCCCAATCTTAAATTTAACTAAGCATTGTTTCATAACACTTACCCGGTGTCCCTTTTGTAGGCACGAGACTTTATATGGACTCGGGTGCTTAGTTGTTGTCAGCTCCATTTTTTCCACCATCTCGAATGAAACGAGATTATCGGTGCTTCCGCTGTCTACTATGACTTTGCATTTCCAGCCCTTGGTTGTGCAAGCGGTCCTAAACAGTCTTCTCCTCTGCACTGAGCTTTCCATTTCTTTCTCAGGTGTCAAAAGGATCTTATGCATCCCAAGTGATCTTCCACTGTGTGCATCTTCGTTCTCAGCATCACGCCTCTGTGCCTCAGTGATGTGAGCTTCACTTCTGTCCATTTTCCTGTCTGGAAAATCCACGACTTTATGTCCGTCTTTTCCAGATGTAAAACATGTGATAACTCCTCCTCGGGCTCTTCCTCTACCTCGAGTACGAGAAATTATGTTGGCATCAGCATAACCGCCACCCTGTTCTGTATGCTGCCTCCTCGGCTCAGCATATTGTTGCCTTTGTTTAGTTTGTGGTTTCCTCCGCTGTGAGGTTCCACCCCTCTCAGCCTTAACCTGAGGTCTCCTCCACTCCTCCTTGGGCTTCTGATTTCTCTCCTGGGCAATCGTTTTGCCTCTAGGCTAGCTTTTGCCTCACCCTCGCTGTCCCTTCTTGCGACTCAGCTTCTCTTCGGCTTTTAGATCCATATGGTACACATCCTCAACTGTTCGGATGGTTACCATGCTTAACTCATCCTGAATATCGTACCTCAGCCCATTAAGGTACCTCGCCACCTTTTCTTCATTGCTCTCCTAATGACCAGCTCGAATGTTGAGCCTATAGAATTCTTCGGTGTACTCTCTCACCGTCATCAACTTCTGTCTCAGGCTCTGCATGCGCCTGAACAGTGTGATCTGGTAGTCTTTGGGGATGAATTTCTCTTTCATCTTAGCGATCATCCGATCCCAGCTCTTGATTTTTTGTTTTCCTTTGCAGCGCCTATCAGCCTGCAACTCATCCCACCATAAGTTCGCATGTCCTTTCAACTTCATCACGGCATGCCTTACCTTCTTATCCTCTTCGATATCTTTGTAATCGAAGTAGGTATCGAGTGCTCGTATCCAATCCAACAACTCTTCATCATCTAGATTCCCTTCATAGACGGGAATGTCCATCTTGGTCTTTGAGCTCATTCTGGAGATGGCTCTAATCAACCGTTTTGTTGAGGCGTCCTCTGCTGAGACCTCTTCTGCATCGTGTCCAGCTTCCTCTTCCACCTCAGAATCATTGAACTCTAGTGCACCAGCTATGCGTCTCTGCGCAGTCTCCATCTCCTCAAGCCTTGCTCGGAGATCTCGCATCTGGTGCTTTATTTCTGGATTTCCTGTCGGCCTTCCTTTTCTTCGGGCATCCCTGTCTTCTCAATCAGGTGACTGCCTCTCTCTTCTGGGCGCCATGATGTATTCTCCTATTCCTCTTCTGCTACAGAAAGAAAAATACGTCCCCTCTCTGATACCACTTGGCGCAACCCTCCCCCGCTCCCAGAGAACGGTCGCGTACACCAGGACCTCCTTCCACACTCAGGCCCAAAGAGTCCAAAAACTCTTCCAACTCCCTCGTCAGAAGTTCCTTTCCCATAGGTACCTCTTCTGCAATCTTCCTGTCACAAATCGGGAAATCGGCTTTCGCGTTTTTGTGAATCCTGTGAGCAGGTTCTCGTGCCACTTGAAATCCCGAACCCCGATGGGTCAACAGTCAACACTTCCTCTTGTCGGGGATTTCCCTATCAGGATATCACCACTTACGATGTCAACGGATTGGAGTTCCAACCTCCGAACCCTGAGGCATCGATTGCTCGATATGCTACCACCTGTCCTTCACTAAACCTGGTGTTCCTGCTCAGCCACGTCACTCTCTTCTCTCGTGTGATCGGAAATCGTGGGATCGTGATTTCACCAATTGAAAATTCTTTGCAATGAAAATCGTCGAACGCCGAATCCTGACCTTCCGGGATCTCGCGCCACCTGTCCCTGTCGCAATCAACGGTTTCGATTAAATCAGGAAATCGTGAATCGCAATTTCACAACCGTGAAACTCTGGTCCTGCCAAATGTCAAACTCCGAACCACGATGGGCTCTGATCCTCCCTGCACCTAAGGGTTAACTTCCTCGCAGCTCTCCTCAGATCTAACAGTATGCGGGACTTCGTGAGTCTCGCCTATGAACCCTGGTCGTCAATTCTCCACCTCGAAGGTTTCTCCGGCCCCAAAGATCCGTTTCTGTTCGATCCCCTCTTGGGTCCTTCTTCCCCTGTATCAAGAAGGAACTATCCCTCTTGAGCTTGTAAATTCTGACTCCCTCAGAGGAAATTCACGCATTCCTTGCACTCGACCTCAACAGCTCTCGAAGTGTTGAGTTATTCCAGACTCTATGCACTCCTGCCAACAACAGTCCTATCTTCCTTTTCTCAGACTAGCCTCTAAGAATTTGAATCCAACCTGCACTTTTCCTGCACGGTTCTAATAACCCAATTCAACTCCTGGGTAGACGAAAATAAGAGTTCAACTGTCTAGCCCCATCAACGCACTCTATGGAGATGGATTCGACTGCACTCTATGCAGGAATCTCCTGGCTCAGACAGAGAAACAATTGAAACTCATCCTCCTCTCTCTCACAGACTTCAAATCAATTATGAAATCTCTTATACAACATATCAAAGCAAACATATGACAGAAAACAAGCATACATGAGCACAATATCAACACAGAGAAACAACACAAACCATGAAAGTGAATCGAAGACTTTCTTCTATTAATCCAATCTATACATGGGTGTTCTTCACCAGTTCTTTGCTCTGCTCTTCTCTTCTTTCTCCCTGAATGAAGAATACAATAATACAAAGGAGGGTGCCTATATTCCGTTTGCCCTCTCGAATTCTACAACTATCAAATCTACAATTAATTCCTATCTAACATCATTAAAACTAATAAATGCCTTCCTATCTATAATACAATACAAGTGTGCTTCTTTATGAATGACTTCATGAAAGAGCGGCGCTACAACTTCCAAAGCATTTCAAAAACATATGTGCTGGCGCTGTCCAACTGTATTTTCTTTCTCCATGCGCTGGCTCGCTTGATGAGGTGTGGATGCTCCTACATTATTAAACAAGCCATACATTACATCTCTTTAAATATGAAACAAAGTTTGTCTCATCAACACCTCAGACTCATGCAATCCAATCCATAAAAAAATGTTTCATACTTGTAAATGAGAAGGGGGTGAATAAGGGTTCTGGGATATCTGAGGGGTTGTATTGAGTGAAAAGTGATAAAATGAAAGGGTGTATATCATGGCTACTTCTCAACAAATCATCAAACAATCAACTATGTTTAAATAACAAAACATATCAACTGTAACTCATCTCTGTGTCATCCTCCAATTGCTATAATACAGAGTTTTCATTAAACTATAATTTAATTTAAAGAATAGGGCGTGCAAAGTGAATCTGGGAATGTGAGGGGATTTTTAATGTGTGAAAAAGTGAGAGAATGGCAGGGAGTTAATGGATAATGTTCATAAAACAAATTAAGTAATTAATAACAATAACTCTGTACTAGAATCAATCCAAAAAACACCAACATCACACCAACATTTCGATGTATCAAACTGTTCGTTGTTCCAACAATTAAATTATCCAAAAATTATCAATTCAGAACAGTCTGTGTAATCATACTCATAATCAAAACAACTTTCCATTCAACAGTCTTGTTAAGAAAATGTTTGGTATTTAATTTTTTTTCTTTCCTTTTAAGAAGCTAAAGAAATGCACAAAAATATTGCTCGACCTCTATCCCATAATGCATCACTATAAAAATAACATCCACTATCTACCAATTAAAAATAGTCCCCCCAAAAATATACACAGGTCCCTTTCCACATACGAACAGATTTCCAAAACATGCCCGATTACACACATTCTTCATCATATAAACCAATAATATTTTTCAACGAAACCACAGTCAACATAAAACCCGATTCTCATCAATGTAAATGTAACCATTAATAATCTGTGTGAGGATTCAATAATATATGCACAATGAACATAACCAAATACACATAGTCACCATTTCCATAATTAGCTATAACCTTGATCGGGCCTAGCGAAACACACATGTGTTTTGAATTTCAATCACAACCACACTGTAAACTCATAGAGAGTGAAATCATAACAGAAAGAAGAAAACGTTTGATTGTATATAAGTTCACATTCCAAATTGTAACTCTTCAACCAATTTAATCATAACAAGACGAGATAGGGACTCAACGAAAAACCCCATAACAACTCCTTTAATAACCAATATTTGACAACCAAGAAGATGCTCGAAGGAGCAAAGACTATTGGAGATTAAAATCGAGCTCTGTCGAAGACAAATGGAGTGAGACAATCAAGAGCGTGCTCATCAATAACATAGATAACTGGAGGTCTTGAGAGACTTATCAACCATAGGCAAAAATACCCTTTGAAACAGACACAACAATAAGCCGCAGAGACTTTTTATTACTCCCGATCTAGGCAATGGAAAACACAATCAGCCATAGAGGAAAAAAACAATTTGTAGCGTAGAAAAAGCCATTGCACATAGTGCTCTTTACACTTGCAGAGGAGAGGTGAAGTTAACTGAACAATGACAATTATTCAAAGAACACACAAAGATATAACCTTTGTCCATTTTCTTAAGAGCCGAACCATTGAAAACAATACCAGTGAGGGCGCATAACGTCGAGGTATAACTTATATCACCCCATAACCATACAGTATATATTAACGTTATGGAAACCCTAAGAATGGATCTTGGGATACTTTCGTGAAAGAACAATGAGAATGATCCCACGACCATAACTCTGTGTTGGATAAAATACACAACAACCAAATGGAAATCCAACATGACTGGATAGGGCTAGACTCATGAGTGCGAGGGAATAACCGACGATAATACAAAGAATGAATCCCTCCACCATTAATACAGAGTGATGATACCACATTCACTTAATATCCACAGAGACCCAACACGATTTTAAGCCTTCAGAGAAACTAGAAAAGGCACAACTTAAACAAAAATTATTTTTTTTGCTTGCAATCCGAAACAATTACAGACACCATAGAGAGAAATATCACTTATTTACATAGTTGAAATTCTCAGGAACACACAAACCCAAGCATTACTGATCCATTGTTTTTTCATACATAGAGAATAATTCATGGATGGGGTGAAAAGGAACCATACTTGTAACAAAAGAGATAAAAAGGGTGAGCTGGCCGAGCCTTCTTCTTCCCAAGAGCCTGAAATGCTTAACTTAACCACCAGCAAATAAAAAATGCAACAAGGAACAATACTAGGGTGACGACCAATGGGGCAAGTATGGAGTGATGTGAATTTACTGCACATTGCTTCCATCTCCTATCCTATTCAACTCGAAGTACAAGACAACCAAACATTCACTAATTCATTAAACAATGCATTCAATTCCCAAACCATTGAAATCTGCGATGATATTCCTTGCCCAATGCACCACCCAAAGATTCACACGTTAACCTTTGCCAAGTTCTATTCCATATAATATATATTTCAATGTTATATGCGCCCAGATCAACCTAATTAAAATCGCATAGCCACTAACCAACCGTAGAATAATAGTTAGGATTAATACTAACATCACTTAACTTTTCCATTTGCATTTGCATATAACCTTTTATCATAGCTAAAACATAGATCCTTTCCCTTTAGGATTTTTTTCATAGGTTTTATTTCTTGTTTGGTTATGTTATCACTAACATATATCTTGTATATATGTGGCTAGGTAGTCGATCATGATGATTTGTGACATGGTTAAATCATGGAGGCTGTTAATACATGTCCATCATAGAAAAAAAAAAATACTATCTTTTTTTTAAGAAAAGACAAAGACATGAAAAAATAATGCAACCACAAAAAAATCATTTAATAAAATAGAAAAAAATGCAACAAAAAAAATCATTTAATAAAATAGAAAAAAAAAAATCATTTCACAAGACAAAGAAAAAATAAAAATTGTAAATAAATTTTCTTTTACTTTTTTTTTTAATTTAACATAACATTATAAAAAAATCACAATATTTAAAAATAAATTTATCTAATATAATAAAAGAAAAATAAAACAAAGATAGAAAAAAACCATAATTATAGTTATTTTTCTTCTATCTTATTAGATGACTTTTATTATATGATTTTCTATCTTTGTCCAAAATAAAAGAAAATAATTATGATTATGATTTCTCTTATTG
>ML781895.1:1097081-1115662 GCA_009831015.1 Picea engelmannii | reverse complement strand
ATAAAAAAAAATAACATTATTTAAAAATAATGTTATTTAATATAATAAAAGAAAAACAAAACAAAGATAGAAAAAAACCATAATTATAGTTATTTTTCTTCTATCTTGCTAGATGACTTTTATTATATGATTTTTTCTCCTTGGACTATGATTATGATTTCTCTTATAGTTGGAGAAAGATATAAAACATAAAAAATCACATTAAGAAAAATAGTTTAATAAAGATAAAATAAAATTTATTACCATTATAATTTGTCTTATCTTTATAAAACAAAAATCAAAACAAAACAAAAAACATCAACCATATTTACATTCAAGTAACAACACATATAAAACACACATTCATTAGTTTGTATTACATATAAACCATATAAACCATTTATCTTTACAAATTATAAACTTAAATAAATATAATATTTAATTATTTCACTAAAAATCATATTTACATTTAAGTAACAACACATATGTAGATAACTTGAATAAGGTTCTCTGTCTTTATTCAATCAATGAAATAAGAGAGCAAATAACTTTCTTATATAGGTTACAATCAAGTAGAGTCAAACCACTTTATGAATGTGGGATAAAGTGAAAATATAACCTAAAAGCAAATAAATTAACCTAAAGTCACTTTGAATTTATTAATGCCTAAGTCTAATTTCTAATTGACCATTATAAACTAATATTTAATTTATCACCCTCCCTTAATGGTCAATCTACTCACTACACCAAGTTTCTTTCGAAATTTTACATGCTTTTCAGGACCCAAAGACTTGGTGAAAATGTCTGCAGTTTGATCCTTTGTAGGACAATACTGCAGCTCAATAGTTCCATCTTCTACAAGCTGTCTGATGAAGTGATAGTGTGTATCAACATGTTTGGTATGCTCGTGGAAGACTCGATTCTTGGCAAGTTTCATTACCCCTTGATTGTCACAGAACAAGGGTGTAGGCTCTCTCTGTTGCATATGCATATCTGATAACATCCTCCTGAGCCAAACTGCCTCGCATGCACCATTCAATGCTCCTCGATACTCTGCTTCTGTCGATGAAAGGGCCACTGGATGTTGTTTCTTGTTGGTCCATGTGACTGCACCTATGACAATGCTTAAGACATATCCATAAGTGGATTTTTTTTCGTCAATATAACTTACTCAATCTGAATCAGTATACCCACACAACCTTGGATCTTTGATCCTACTATACAAAATACCAAAGTCAAGTGTCCCTTTCACATATCTCGGCACTCGCTTCGCTGATGTCGAGTGCTCTACTTTTGGCACTGTCATAAATCTAGAAATGAAGCTCACAACGAAACTCAGATCAAGTCTAGTGGTTGTAAGATATATCAAGTTGCCCACTAGCTATCTGTATAGTGACTCACTAACTGTATTTGAGTCAGTCTTGGCTGAAAGTTTCAGCCCTTTCTCCATAGGTGTAGAGGATATTTTTCAATCCTCCATCCTGAACTTATCCAACAAACTCATGGCATACTTTGTTTGTGAGACAAAAATGTTTCTCCCTGTTTGCCAAACTTCTACACCCAGACAATAGTGTAGGAGGCCTAGATCTGTCATGTCAAATGCTCTGCTCATGTTGGATTTGATCCATGTAATTGCATCTTCCTCACTACCTGTAATAATGATATCATCCACATAAACAACCAGAAGAATGATCTCATTACCAAATCTATTGACATATAAGTTGGAATCTGAAGGACTCCAGTGGAACCCTTGTTGAACCAAATACCTGTCAATCTTGATGTACCATGCCCTCGGTGCCTGTTTGAGACCATATAGAGCCTTCTTTAGTCTACAAACTAGATGCTCCTTCCCTGCAACCTGAAACCCCTATGGTTGGCACATGTATACCACTTCCTTCAAATCTCCATTGAGGAAGGCACTTTTCATGTCCATCTGGTGGACCTTCTAGCCTTGCAATACTGCCATGGCTAGAGCAAGACGAATAGTGCTCATCTTCACTGTAGGAGAAAAAGTCTCCTCATAGTCAATGCCTTCTCGCTGAGAGAATCCTTTTGCAAATAACTGCACTTTGTACTTGTCAAGTGTACCATCTTCCTTGTACTTGACCTTGTACACCCATTTGCAACTAATGGGTTTCTTCCCGGATGGAAGAGATGTGAGATCCCAAGTATGATTTTTCATCAAAATTTCATGTTCAACCTCCATGGCCTTTTCCCATTCAGGTCTTCCTTTTGCTTCCTTGAATACCTGAGGCTCATAGATCTCCTGAATATTGTCCATAAGAGAAAAGTTGATTGTACCAGTCTATTATTTACTCTTACCTCGTGATGATCTTCCCTCGATCGTCTCTCCTATCCAAACATCTCCAATGGTGTTGTGACACCACTCGGGTCTTTTGGAATCCCTGGTTGCGAAGTCAATATTTCCACCATGACTTGGGCTTCTTACTTCAGAATGTACTGATATGACTGACCTAGGAGACTGATCATGTTCTAACTCCTCATCATCATGTTCAGAATCTTTCCCCACTTCAGGTGGAGCTATCAGAAGCTTGACACCTAAATATTCAATGAATTTTGGCTGCTTAGTAACTCTAAATGCGGGAGAAGTATGGAAGGGTCCAACCTCCTCATCAAAAACAACATCTCTGCTAAATCTCACCTTATCAGTGTCAACATCAACTAATCTATAAGCTTTATGGGTGTCGTTGTACCCTGTAAGCATCATCCTCTTACTCTTCGGATCTAACTTGGTTCATTTCACAGTTGGAATCCAAGTGTAAGCAATAGAACCAAAGACCTTCAAGTGACTTACTTTGGGCTTTCTTCCAGACCATGCTTCTTCTAGAGTCTTCTGCTTTACTGCATCATGGGATATCTATTCACCAAGTACACTGCTGTGAACACTGCCTCTGTCCAAAACCTGTTAGGAACATACCTATTCTACAACATACATATGGAAATATCTTTGATACTGTGGTTTCTCTTTTCAACCACCCCATTTTGTTGTGGAGTATAGGGTGTGGTGTATTGTCTCTTGATCCCATGTTTAGCACAAAAATTATTGAATTCTTTAGAGAAAAATTCTCCACCATTATTAGATCTAAGAGAGGTAATATGACAACCTGACTCATTCTCGACTAATGATTTAAAGTTTTGAAATTCTTTAAACACGACAGACTTCAACTTCAAAAAATACACCCACATTTTCCTACTGAAATCATCAATAAACAGAAGGAAATACCTGGCACTGGTGATTGATGTCATGTTCATTGGTCCACATACGTCTGCATGAACCAGTTGAAGGACCCTCTAGACTCTCCAAGCTTGTCCTTCATCAAATGGCTCTCGATGTTGCTTCCCTACCTGGCAAGCTCCACAAACTCCCTGAATCTTCTGCTGAATGTCTAGAAGTCCATCTACCAGTTTCTCTTGTGCCAATTGAGAGAGGTACTTAAAATTGATGTGCCCAAACCTCTGATGCCATAGTGTGCAAATGTCTGATGCACTCTTCGCTACCAGTGCATGCTCTCTACCCTACCCAATATCCACCAATCTGAATAAACCATGGTCCTCCACACCAAGAACAACGATCTTCTTGGTATTCTTGTCAACGATATAACACTTGTGATTGCTAAAGTTGACATCCAAGTGAGGAGAGTGCCTCATAATCTGACTAACTGAGAGCAGATTAAGCTCCATACCTGACACATAGTGGACGTTGAGAAACATAAGCATCTTTCCTCCGAAGGAAATTTGAACATTCCCCTTGCCGACTATATTATACTCCTCGACTCCACTGAAGATCACCGAGTCTTTGGATGGACTAGGTGTAAACTCTATGAACCAATCTTTCTGATTGGTGGAATGCCTAGATGCGCCTGAATCAACAAACCAAGAATATGACTTGGACTGATCTTCTTGTGTAGAGGACATAAAGGCATAGAAGGTTGTCTCCTTCTCCTCCGTGTTTTTTGTGACATGGGACTTTTGCTGAGACATTCCATGGTTGTGCTTATGATCTCCCAATCGCTTTCTATAGTGCTTCTTCATATGGCCAGTCTTGCCATAGTAATGACAAGTGATGGTCTTAAGGATTTTGGTGGCATCCTCATCATTTCCTGGACGAGGTTTCCTTGTCCATTTGCCTTTGCCTTTAGCTTTGGCTGCAAAGGCCTTCTCTGAACCCTCTGTCTCACTACTGCTCCCAAACTGCTTCTTCCACCTGTCTTGCTACAAGAGCTTATCGGATAGCTCTCCAAACTTCAGGTCAACATCTATAGTTGTGATGTTCAGGGTCTCAATGAAGTCCTCGTAGGACCCTGACAAGCTGTTCAGCGTGATCACCACCATGTCCTCTTATGCCATCTTCCAACCGATGGCCTCCAAATTTTCCCGAATGTCCTTGATCTTGAGTAAGTGCTCTTGGAGAGAGGCACCCTCACTCATCTTGATCGAGAACAACATATTCTTTAAAAAGAACATTCGATCTTTATCTGAAATCTCATGGGTCTCTTTCAACTGTTTCCAGATCGCTGGAGCTTTCTTCCCATTCCAAACCTCAGGTAGCATCGCATCTATCACAGACAATTTGATCAGCATCACAGCCTCTCTATCTTGGCCATCAAACTTGTCTTTCTCTTTACCTACAACCGTGGGAAGAGGACTTGTGCCCAACACAACATCTGATAGGCACTAGTACGCAAAAATGGCCAACATGTGTTGCTTCCAGGTATTGTATTTCTTCCCAAAGAACTCTTGGTTGCCTTCCAACATGATGTTGGTCAATGTAGCCATAGATGATCTTAAAATACTGAACTTAGTAAATAATTAATGGCAAAATACCTGCAACTTTCCCTCAACCATCTCAAAAGCAACCAATTTCTCCTCAAATCTGCTAACTCAAGAAATTAGCTGTAAACAAAAGATCTTCGAATCTAGGCACCAATCTGGGTAAGAACAGACCAATTTGGCTTTTAAAACCAAAATATCAAATGAACACGGATCCAGCTGATCCGAAATCCTTTCAGCTCCTTGAGTGTGCTACGTTGGCGATCCCTCGATCCATCATTGTCGGTAGTAGTCCCTAGGTCTTCACACGCTCCCAGACTCTGTGGCCCTAACCTCACTCTGATACCATGTAATGAAAATTGAGCACACACAGAAACCAAGATAACTTGAATAAGGTTATCTGTCTTTATTCAATCAATGAAATAAGAGAGAAAATAGCTTTCTTATATAGGTTACAATCAAGTAGAGTCAAACCACTTTATGAATGTGGGATAAAGTGAAATATAACCTAAAAGCAAATATTTGACCTAAAAGAAAATAAATTAACCTAAAGCCACTTTGACTTTATTAATGCCTAAGTCTAATTTCTAATTGACCATTATAAGCTAATATTTAATTTAACAACATATAGAACACACATTCATTGGTTTGTATTACATGACAAATAAGAGACATACTTTTCTCTACAACCATTCATCTTCACAAATTATAAACTTAAATAAATATAATATTTAATTTTTTCACTAAAAATCATGAGTCGCTAGTGAAATTTAATTTTCTTAAGATATTTTGTATATGTAATAGAAATGTAAAAAATAAATATTCATTGATTTGTATGGGTAAGAGGATAAAACTTAAAAAATTGAGTAACAATTTTTATTTTTCTGTGAGAGCATAAGATATATGTTTGTGTAAGTGGAATGCTTTAATATCTAAATAATAGAATTCATAAATAAAAAATATGATTTTCTTATAATGTTTTTGAATAAATAAAGTAATCACACACATAAATTTGAATGCCAATCATCAGTTTAGCATTTTAACATCTTAACATAATGAAAATGTGATTATTTTAGATAATATATGCATAAACACGTCTATGTGTGTTTGCAATTTCATTAGCTATTGTTATTTGTAACATATTGTAATGGTTTGTCAAAATATGACATTGAAAGATGAACAACATATTGATTTTGATATGTTTTATGCAGTCCATACAACCAACTTGGTTACCTAAAACCTAAGTGTGATGTAGACATATTTGAAGAGACATGACACATAAAACGTGACTAATAGTTGAGATAACCTCTTAACTGTATCCTTGGACTTTGTATGGTGATATGGAGACCATTTGGATGTTTTGAGCACATGGCATGGGTTTTGAGGCCCTAGACATGGTCGAGGGAAATAACATGGAACTTAGGATCTAAATAGTGCTTCTAGGCATCTAGCGATAAGAAATACTCCTCCTTGAACCACCACATATGACCTCCCAAAGGGGTTCTTGATGACTAAGTGAGGATATTGGCACCATTTGCAAATTTTTAGCAATGGGTATCTCAAGGTTGGAAACTCAAAGTTGAGGCACTAAACATGGCTTCTAGTCACCCAAGAATAGTAATGATACTATGGGGCCCCTTGCATGGCCCATGATCCTTAGTAGGAAACATTAGGACCTAAGTCCTTAGTTCCTACACCTAAATAAACCCATCCATGGTACACAAATTGTCAAAATTACTCATGCATACCATTCAGTAAACAATTCCATTTATGGGTCCTTTGTGGCAATTTATGACCTTGTTCATGTTTAATGAGATATAAAACAAATCGTTGGGGCCAATCATCGAGGCACGAGTCCTTGGTTTTTGGTATTAAAAACGGAATTGGGTCATGAGACTCATCCTTTCTACACTAAATGTTAAAAGTATGCATATCCCACTTATGGGGCAATAATTCCCACTACAATGCATTTAGGGTAGTTTTGGGCTCTATATATGAGCCATGAGCCCTACAAGGAACTATTAAGGCATATGTCTCTTGGTTTTGGTATTAAAAGATGGCCTATACCATAAGACCCAATTGTACCATACAAAATGTCACACTAATAACCATATCCTAATTTCAAGCCAAATATTACATCTTCAAGAACTCTATCGAGGTTTAGGGTCCTACGTATGTCCTGTGAATCATAGAAAAAAAATTTAGAGCCAATGTCCCTGATTTATGTATATAAACATTGTCCTAGGACACAAGACCTATTCATGTTTCTCCAAACATAAGATTTATTTTGATAGGGATAATTTGTCCTCTACGAGGCAATTTTGGTTATTTGAGGACATGCATATTTCCCCTAATCCCTAGCAGTTCATCTCATGATCAAAGTCCCTAGTTGTCATACTTAAAATGTGCCTTAGTCTACATGACCCATCAATGTTATGCCAAACATCATAATTGGTCCCATATCTAGGCCGAAGATTCCATTTATAGGGCCTCTATGCTAGGTTTCGTCCCTATGTATGTCTCATGAGCCCTAAAAGAATTTTTTGTATCTCAACTACCTAGTTTTAATCACCCAACCATAAATGTAGATATCAGGCCCATACATGATGCACTAATGATTATAATTATTATCATATCTCACTTGAAATCCAAACATCCTTCTATATATCCTTTGTGATGATTTTTGCAAATGTGCATGGCCCATGAGCCCTAAAAATAAATGTTATGGACTAATTCATCAATTGTTTTCCTTGAACCATGTTCTAAGAAATGTGGCCCATACATACTTTTAAAAATGTCATGTAATTATTCCTATATCTCATGCATAAAACAAACATTACCTCTACATGGTTTGTATGATGGCTCACAACCCCATGCATGGACCATAGAAAGTGTATTTATGATTCCTAATCATAAACCAAAAACTATCCCTACAAGGTCCCTATGGTGATTTGAGGTCATGTGTAGGGTCCATGAATTCTAAAAGAACACTTAGTGTAGATATCCGTAATTTCCATCCTTGAACCATAAGTTGGGACATGATACCCATACAAGGTACGCTAGATGTTAAAACCATGCATTTATCCCAGTCATAAGAGAAGGATTATCTCTATAAGGACTATGCCATGGTATTGGACCCATACATGGTCAATGAGATATACACAAAATTATTAGGGACAATGTCCTTGGTTTATATTAGACAAGCCATGAAAATCATGCCCATATCCTATTTCTAGAGTAAACGTTCCTTATACTAGGATTTTGTGGTAGTTTACTTCCCCATTCATAGTTTATGAGTTCTAGAAGTGATTGTGAGGGCATAAGTCTATGATTGTTATCCCTAAAGTAGTCAATATATTGCGTCAAAATAGATATTATGCCATGAACACTAGTTGTTAATAATACCTACATGTTTCTATATGCTAAACACATGCACTGTGTTATTTATAAATTGGTTTTGTTATGTACTTTATATCACGTGCATTTTCTTGGCCGATAGGAACACACATGTGTTATGCTTATATAGAGACAAAAGAGGCACACATACCAATATCATTTATGTCCAAATACATGTTAAAAAACACAAAGTAACAACTAACTATTTTGAATATTTCCACAACAAAGAATTCCATATCATTTAATGTGATTGAAGAAGAATTTTACAAGTTCTCAACATTGATTATTATGATAACAACAAACTTACATAATCGAGTAAGAAAATTGGTAAGGAAAGAGAAGCTTCTTGAAAGGTTCCAACAAATTAGAGCCAAGTAAAGGCTAGACATGGTGAATTGAAGGAATCCAAGGAGCATGAGTTCATGTTTGATTATGTAATTATATGGAATCAATTTGTCTTGATATACTTTGAGTTGGAAATAATAACACCTATTTGTCTTATAGAATAATTTGTGATACTTGAATATACGATAAGTGTGTGATTGTTATTGTATTAACCATTGCGAAGTAGAGTTTGTCTCTACATGAATAGTTTTCTTCTAAGTTGGATCCATTTCATTTTTCCACATTTGTTCCCTTTTATAAGATAAAGGGTTAACAAAATATTCTATTAAGTGGTTAAAAGAGAAAAACAATCTACTAAGAAAATTGAAGGCAACCCATTCCCTAGTGGTGCGAAGAAACAAGGATGTAGCATAGGCAAAGTTGGCACCATGACCCCCACACAGATACCTTTGAATATTTTCTTCTTGAATTTAATTTTGTTGGGATGCATGCTTGATTCTTCGGATCACAACTACAATATTTTGGGTACTTAGATCATACATTTCTATTTTTGTGAATTCTTTGTATTCTTAAAGTTTCCATTTCCACACGATGTGTGTTTTCTTTACGTAGATGAGGAATTGGGATATTTTTCTAGGTATGCTATCTTCCCACTTCTATTCAAACTAGGAAAAATATAGAAGAGCAAGATTATTCCCAAAGATACTTTCAATTAAAATTATTAAATAATTTTTATTTTTTTTGAATTAAGAATTTATATATTACCTTTCATGGAGAAAAATTATAGTATTGACTGTGATATCGGGGTTTGATTTTGTTGAGTTTCCCCGAAGGGAAACCAACTCATCCATAATCTTGACCTTATGAGCCTCTGAAAATTTAAACATACTTGTCTGAATCGCCCCATGAGGAAACTGATTCGACTAAACAATTAATGCATACTGTAAAAAATAAAGGACTATCTGTTGAAAGACTCAAAAGATTGACAATTCTAGACTCCAACTGCCTATGAAGAATATCCTAAACACAACTAACATTTGTCAAAATAAAACAAGCAATCTGACACATGTGTTCTTGTCGAATTTCATGATGTCTGACCCTCTCTCTTGTTCTCGTCTTCCCCGACGTGCTCGTCCACATCTCTCTCTTTATCCCCCTGGATGTCTGGAGAAAGAAATGCCCTTGGAGATGCTAGGCAATTGGTGCCCAATTCTGGTGAGTGCAGAGAGTAGATCAGGGTCGCAAGCATAAATTCAATTTTCTTTGCATGTTGTTCCAAGTGTTCCAATCGAAAGCAGAGGTCGTCGATGTTTGTGTGAACTTTAAAGACAAAATATTGAAGAATCAAGACCGAGTATCCGAGTCTTGGGAATGAAGCATAGTCCTATTGGAGAAGAGTCTGGCTTGGAGGCACCTCCAATTGTATAAGGACCTCTTATGTTTGGTCTTTGGACTCTTCCTGAGAAGGCAGAGAAGGTGGCGATGGGGGGGAAGAAGGTGGTGGCAAGGCAGCGAAGGGTGGTGGACTTGTTGGCGTGTAACGACTAGTTGTGAAGACAAGGAAAAATCCAAGAGTAGGTGAGGAGAATAGCCTAGAGAATTACCATGTATATCAAACTACTAAACCCCACAATCCCATGGCGATGACAAAGGAATAATACCACCTTGGCCTAGGGAGGATTGAGTGGAATAAGGTGGCGAGGAGCTAAGCACATGAGAAAGGATAGTAGAGTGTCGGTTGGACATGGCTACTTTGTTATGGTACCAAAGAGTGCCTCTCTTTTGCTTCCCGTGAAGGAGAGGCATAACCAAGCATACGTGAGGGCGAGGTAGAGGTGCAAACAAGGAGACCAAGGTGGGAACCATAAAAACTGTGAGAGTGCAAGAGAAATAGACAGGAGAGAACAATGGATGAAAACCAGAGAGAGGAGCATCGCCATAAGAAGGAAACTGGAGATTAAGTGTACACGTGTGTAGAAGTATTGGTCAATGTACTTCCTCCATATCTAGGACAAGAAACCATCACAGGGCGCATTGGATTAGTTAGTTAGGATTTCACATCATTGAAGTGTTGTAGATCACATAGGGGAGTAATAAAGGCAAGAGGGAGGGTGCAGGTTCCATTCACATGGTCCGTGGAAAGGTGGCAGATGTTGTCTTCTCCCCTGGATGCGTGGAGCACTCTGACACCCCATCTAAGGGGATATATTTTCTGAGAGCCTTAGCAATACAGTCCTAGAGGATGGGATTATCATTGTGGGTGGGGGATGAACAAATGATATTTGGTCCTTCTAGAGCGACACCAATATTGGCTAATTTTTCTGCTATTTGATTGGATTTCCTTTGCACATGCGAGGGAATGAGTGCCAAGTGAGGCCTGATGAGAGATGCAATGGTAATGAGTTTTGTGGTAATTCCCTGACAAGGGGAGATTCTATCTGGATCCACCTGTTGAGTATTTGTTCAAAGAGGCTAAGGATTATTTGTGAGTCCCCTTCAACGATCATCTTGTGGTAGCCATACTCTTGAGCAAGTTGTAAGCCTTTCATGAGACCCAGGAGCTCAATTTCTTTGTTTTTGTTGTGTCCAATTCTATATGAAGTGATAAGCATAATATTTCCTTGACTATTGGAAATAATCACTCTAAAGCTAGCAGGGCCCGGATTACCTTTGGAGGCTCCATAGAAGTTTAACTTGATAAAACCTGGAGCTGGAGTTAATCATTATGATGGGCTTCCTATGGCTTGTGATCTTTAGGGTTTCCTTGAAAAGTGTCGATGGAAGTTGATGATCTATTTGTCCAAGATACACTTTTCTTGGGGAGGACAAGACAAGTCATCATCTTTCCAAGGATGCAAGAGGATGGTTTCTCTAATATTGTCATATATGTGTTTCCAAATAGTTTGTTGATCAAGATGAGATGAATGGAAGATCCTCCTATTGCATTCTTTCCATATCTTCTAGAGGATGAAACCCAGAAGTAGATGCGGTTGAAGATAGGAGAATGAAAAGATGAGTCTCTCCATCCTTTTATGGTTTCCTTGAGGCCTTCTCGATTGCGATCCATGGTGCACATGATTAAAGACCAATAGTCCTAGATTTGCGTACTGTAGGAGAAGAGATTGAGGAGATGATTTTGAGATTCTGAATCTTTCCAACAAAGAGGAAATATGGAGGGCCCGACAAAGCCTCTTTTGGTGAGATTGTCCCAGGTGAGGATACCTTTATGCACGACAAGCCAGAGGAGGGTGCTAATTTTTTGCCAGTGCTTGGTCGACCAGATTTTTGCCCAAAATTTCTCTTGGGGGAACTCTTGGGAGGTTGTATTTATGTTGTAAGATTCTCTAATGGTGAAGGTGCCCCTCAATGAGTACCCCCCGTGCTGGATGTCATCTCCTTGAAGAATTTGAATTTTTTTGGAGAAGCTTAACTCATGCCAAGGCTGAAGATCCACGTGTGCAGGAATGTGGAGTTTTGTGCAGGTGGACTTCCAATGTTTCTATGTTGTTCCAGGGGGGTCCTCTTTCCAGTAGTTTGTGACTTTGATTAGACCCACCTGTGTGGTGTGGGAAAGAAGGTTATTAGCAATGGATTTCTGCACTAGAGAGGGCCATTGTTGCCAACAGTCATACCAAAAGGAAGTTGTTTCTCCATTTTGTACTTTCCAGAAAGCGTGATATGCAATCAAAGAGTAGATTTGGTTCACACCATTCCAAATCAAGGATCCTAGAGTGTTTTCATTCCATCTGATAAGATTCTTTTCTACAATGTTCATAATGTATTTCTTTCTCCAAAGTCGGGGCCAGAGGTATTTGGGTTTCTTTAACCATCTCCACCAAATCTTAGCACTGAGAAATTTATGAAGAATGTTTGGGTCCCATAAGACAAGAACTCCTTTTAATTTTGATTTGGATATATTTTCCCAGCTAATTAGAGCTATTTTTTTCTCATTCATTTACCCCTTCCATAAAAAAATTCTTTGAAGGGTTTTGATGGTTGTTAGAATGAAGCTAGGGGCATCGATATTAGAGAAGGAATAGATAGGAAAGGTTTGAAGGATGGACTTGAGGAGGATGAGGCAACTGGGGAGGTTGAGAAAATGAAAGGTCCAAGAGGAGATTCATTTACCCATGGAGGAAAGGAGCCCCTCCCAAGAGATTTTTAGTAGATTTTTATTAATAAGGGAGATACGTGTAAAACCCAGGATGTTGGTAATATGAAGTTGAATAGGGATGGGGGTGTTAAAAAAAAATGCTTGGATTTTTCTCTATTAATGTTCATTCATGAGGCTACGCAAAAAGTTTGAAGGATACAGAGGACTCGAAGGGATTCATAGACAATAGGGGATCTCATCATTAAGGTATCATAAAAAAATGGGTTGTGGGAGATTGGGGGATCCATGCCATGAAGGGGGAGACCAACTAGATATTTATCAACAATGGACACTTTAATGAAATGGCTAAGTCGTTCTTCCATGATGATGAAAAGGAACGGGGACAAGTGATCCCCTCGTCGAATTCCTTGATAGGGAGAGGATGGGTGGGAAGGAACAACATTGATCAGAATGGAGAATAAATTAGAGGAGGTGATATTTAGAATCCAATCTACCCAGTCATGAGCAAAGCCAAAATCAAGAAGAATGGATTTCATATAATCCCAACTTAATTTATCAAAAGATTTGGAGAGATATAACTTTAATAACATACCTGGTGTTCCCATACTCTGAAGAGAGTGTATGACTTCATGTGAAAGGATGACATTGTTGATAATTTGCATGCCTTCAACATATCCTAACTGCTCAGGGGAAATGATGAAGGGAAGAAGGGGTTTGAGGCGTCGAGCAATCACTTTTCTTAACAACTTATAAATTAGATTGCAGAGAGCAATTGGTCTGAACTGCTTAGAATGAGTGACTTGATATTATTTTAGGATGAGGGTTGGGAAATTGGCATTAAGATCAAGAATAACCAAACCAGAGATTCGAGAGTCCTTGATGATGTCCCAAACTTCCTCTTGAATCATGGGCCAACAAATGTGATAGAAGTCTGTTGTGAAGCCATCTAGACCTAGAGATTTACCTTTGTGGGTGTCTTGCAGAGCTAGGTTTACTTCTTCAATAGTGATTATTTTGGACAAAGCTTCATTCTACTCCTGAGTTATGATATTGGGAATGTGCTGGGTGATCTGTTCTATTTCGGGAGATTTATCAACAGAGGGTTCAGACAGTAGGTCTTGGTAATAAGAGACTAGTTCCTTCTCGATATCTGCATGATTTTGAAGCACTTGACCTTGCTCCATGACCAAGTGCATTATGTGATTGCTTTGTCTCCACTGGATCATTTCCTGGTGGAAGAACTTAGTATTTCATTCCCCCTCTTAGAGCCATTGTATTTGATATTTTTGCCTCCACAAAAATTCCTCTTGAGACCGTCATTCCTCCAACTGTTTCTTGAGTAATGTTTCTTGCTCTTTGATTTCCTCTGTGAGACCATGATTCCTAATTTGGATCTAGATGAGATTCATTTGATTGTTCATATTTCTTTGGGCTTCAAAAATGTTCCCAAAATTCTGTTTATTCCAAATCTTAATACGCTACTTAAAAAATTTTAGTCGTTGCTGAAATTGGAACATTTTGGAACCATGAGAGATGGCAACTTCCCCCCACTAGGTGGGGGTTAGGGCTTCGAAATCTGGATGATTGAACCAAAATTGATCAAATCTAAAGGGATTTCATCCAAAAGAGCTAGAGATGTCTAGTTAGAGCTTTATATTCCAATGGTTAGAACCAGAGGTATCCAAAATGCTAGCGTTCATCGATAGTCCATCCATCAAGAGGGATTATGATACCAAAAATCGATCCAGATGAAACACCACCTTTTGGGATCCTGAAGGCATTTTTAACTAGGTGTAGAGGCCATTTTCGGTTTCCATATCTATGAGCAAAGCTTATCGATTAGAGCCTAAATGTGTCCACTTTCCACCTTGAGTCTGCAAGCCCTACCTCATTTCTCTTCTAGGTGGCAGGTCATGTTGAAATCCCCCCCCAGTATCCAACTATGATCAATGGTAAAGTTAGCCAGCCAATCCATATTTTGAATGAATTTGAGCTTGTTCTCCGGAGTGGTTGGGCCATAAAAAATTGTAAGGAAGCATGGCTTATTGGAGACAATGAGCTGGTATTTTGCTAAGATTGTCCATCTGGTAGTGAATAAAAAATCCAGTAGCACAGTGATGGGGTTCCCGAGAATGGCCAAATCACCAGATGTTCCTTTGGAATCGATGGTCATCATTTTTCCTTGTTTCTAGCATCTAGAGAGGATTTTATGCACATTTTGTTTCTTGAAGTAAAAGAATATCAGGTTGTTCTGCTATGATATGATATCATAGAATCCTTTGCTTACTATGACCGTTGAGAATGTGTATATTCCAAGAGATGAGCTTCATGATGAGGATGGAGAGGTGAGAGGAGTAAATCTATCATAGATGAGATGTATCTAACCTACGTTTACCAGGAAGTGACCGATTTCCTGTATGAGCTTCTGGGTGGATTTTCTTCCCCTTTTCTTAGCGTCCTTCTAAGGCCTATGTTGATATTTTTGTTGGATGTGATGGATGCCCAAGCAAGTGGTGGATATGACCATAGAAACAACTGAGGAGTTGAGGAAAGATTTATGAACCTTGCAAAGCTAATCCAAAGGGATGGTGTACATTTCTTTCTTGTGGTAGTCTTGTTCTAGGTGTTCGAGGTCTAATCCCGCTAGATATTGTTCCTCTAGGTCCATTTCAGTGTCTCCTTCTTCGATAATGTATGCTTCTCCAGATTTGGTGTGGGAAGGGGAAGAGGAGGGGATCTTCTCCAAGACGAGGGTGTTTAAAGGATTTTTTTTTTCATTTCTATGGTTTGTAGTGTCTGGAGGAGGTATCTGTATCTTGTCCATGTCTTCTGGAATTTGTTGAAGGACACCGAAGGAGTTGTTGGAAGGGAGTTCCTTGTTGGCATTTTGCACAATTTTCTAGTTTTTTTGGCTTCACCTACTCGCTACATGTGTGAAACCATCCCTTGATTTATTTTCTTGAGGGTTATTGGCCTTTCTCTCGATGGTGTTCATAGGACAGTCTCTGAATAGATTCCCATGCTTGTGTAATTTTCTACATCGAAATGGTACATTCTCATAGTCAATAGTTTGACACCAATCCTCATCGTGATATTCCATGGCTATGGATCCTGGGAGGGGCTTCGAGATTTTGAGATAAACACAGATGCAAGCATGAGAGGTATACCTTCTCTTCTTAGTCGCCTCTGAGGATTTGACATTAACCCCAATGGTGTTTCCTATGCCTTCCAGGATCTCTTCTAGCCAAAAATCATGTGGTAAGGAGTATAGACAGATCCATACCGGGGCGTGCACAAAGTCTTATTTTTCTAGGCTAAAATTATATGTCCAGAAGCATAGGAAGAGGCCAACTAAGTTGAAGAAACAAGGTCCCTTGTCACATATGTGGTTTCAATCTTCTAGGTTGTGGAATATGATGGTAAAGAAGCCATTAGAGCCCAGTTGTAGGTCATAGTGTCCTTTAGGTTTCCACCAATGGTGTATCTATTTGAAGACCTCACGTTCAGTGGGCCATAGGGCTAGTAATCCTCCCACCAGTGCATAGTTCCTCATGTATTGCTTCTGTTCTTCGATTCTGGGTGTACCGATCACATATTCAGTGCTAGTGGTTCCCGAGGTATGCATTTCCTAGGTTCCCAAGGACGTGTTGTTTTCTCTTGACCTAGTCTAGTGTCAATCTCCATTTCTTTTCCTTTGGCTGCACCTTCGAAGAAAATTCATGAACGATGGTCCGGTGGTGGCTCAAAGGAAGGTCAGTGGAAACCCCTGCCTGAAGGTTCCTACGCTAGGTCTTGACTGTAAGAGGAACCTCGCAGCCCTCCTTCTCTTGGTAGCATAGAGGTGAGCAACAAAAACCCTAATCCTTAAAATTTCACCTCAAGAAATTCCATTAATTTAAAAATAAAATTTGAATTAAAATTGTTGATTGAAAGTTAGTGTAACAATGGTGTTAATATGAAGATATGATTGTGAATCTCGATAATAATAACTGCATTAGTTAGAGAGAACTCCCAACCTCCATGTATATGAGAACATCACCATAATTCATTTATTAGATTAGGATGCCAATTGTTGACGTTAACATTTAAATTATTAGGATATTTAGACACTTAAAAGTTAGTTAATATCAACTTGGTCTAATGTCTCTTTAGGTAAAAGTGTGTTTCTTTAGTATGCATTAATAAGCATTTGTAGTTATGTAATCCAACAATAACGATTTTTTCTAGATATAGAGTGATCAAATTTCTCATAACTTCCTCGATCTTAATGGCTACATTGATCCATGGCTTGACACCTGATTTGTCCATGATGTTTATTTAAAGAGAATGAAGGGTCATTTTCTAATGATTAGTTGTGAGAAACTCTCTTGTAAAATATTTTTCTTTTGCATTAATATATCACCTCAAGTGGCCATGTTGGTTAGGGTCATGGACTGTTTCCCTCTTTGTTTTTTTTAGCCATGTAAAAACATTTGTGTATTGATCTTTGACTAGGTTGTGTGAGTGGTTATTGAATGTGTTTGTCTTGTGTGGGAATACCCTATTTTGTCAAACATAAATTTATCAATTTTTTAGTTTGGCCTTTTTATTAGGGTTATTGTTCTAAGGTCTCCCATGACCATTTAGTCTTCGTATCTTCACAATACAAAAAACATGATATAATATCATGTATCAAGTGCCATGTAAATCTTCAACTTCACTTTTCTATGAATTTGAATTCAATGTGGTTCTTTCCTAAATGCCCACATATAGTCAGAATGAAGTGAGATGGTTAAGACAACAAGACGAAAGAGTTGGTGGCTAATGCAAGAAGAAAACCAATTTAAAAAAATAGAGAAGAACAATGCTTAAGGAGTTGAGAAAACCATATGATTAACATTTTAAAACAAATATGTACATTGTTCCCTATGCAAAGGATTTCCATCTTTCATCATTTGAAGGATTACACATGCAAGCATTGTGATTGTTGGTATCACCTTCTATCACATGTATAGATATTGGGACAACCTTGTTGCAATTGTTGGTTTGCTAACTTCTATGATTTGGAACTATAATTAATATTATGACACTTTTTATCGATGTCCAAGTCTATGTTACAACTCAGATATGAATTAGCAACTCCCATGATAAGAGGGAGAATCAATGGTTTGAAAACACAGTACATGAGTGTGAATGATTATGGTGTCAACCTGCCACAAATACAACAAAAGTACATTCCTGGGATTGCCCCTTCAAAATATGACGAAATTTCATTCCTTGGATTTCCCCTTCAAAATTTGAATCCCTTACTGGAGGTCACGTCTAATAGAATCCACAGGAATCCCAAGGGATTGGTGGAAGAATAGACCAAAGGTGGAAAAATCACGACGAACACACATGAAAGAAGCAGGTTGATTCACACGGGAAGGAAGACAGGGAGACACATGAGATACACAGATAACAAAGCATGATGAGAAAGTGAGTTGCAGACTCACAAACAAATGACACAGTGAAAAAAGGTGTTCACTGGTGCAAATATAAAGGATAGAAGAGATTGGAAAGTTGTTCTTGTAGAAAATAGAAATATTGTCCAAAGGATTAATGATCACCCTAGAAAAGAGAAGACTCAGATCTAGACTCGAGCTACAGAGGATTGCAACATGGTACCTACTGAAAAGAAAACAACAAACACAGTTATCGACTTAATGAGAACTCTAACCTTAAAATGAGAACTTTATCCCTTAAACCCATATTTTTTCATAAAAACATGAAAATCAACCACCAAATAAAAAAGTGGTGCTAGTGGTAGCACCATTTTTTCTAACTTGAAAACCCAAAAATTGGATCCTAAATGGTCACTTCAAAATATATTTACTAATTTTATATTTTTTTAATTTACATTAAAAAATAAATAAGAAAGAAATCTTCTCAATTGTTTTTTAAATGAAGATAAAATTACATTTAAAAAATATATTCA
>ML781895.1:1064181-1087572 GCA_009831015.1 Picea engelmannii | reverse complement strand
CAACCAAATCAGATCTACTCACCAAGACAACTCTCAAATATGTGCATCAACCAAGCATAACACAACAACTCATAATCATCACCAAGATCAATATGTGCTTCTAATAATACAAGTATGCTACATCATCCATAAACCATGTGTCATCAATACTACTAACACGTGCCTCCAACCATTTACCAAGTATGTACCAATCATTCACCAACTACTCATCAACTATGACTCATCAAGATGTATCAACATCATCAACTATACACCTCATGTATGTGCCAACTCATCAACTACTTGTCTCAACCATGTACCCAACATGTACCTTAACCAAAAGCCCTCATCAATTTCATCATCCAAATATGATTTGTAACTCTGTAATAGACCTGGTGTATATGATCACATAGCTACAAACCTTCCTTAACTTTAACAACAAGAGACTAGCATTTTCATCAAATTTTTCTTTAGTCTGACATGACTAGTTTTGGATTAGTCAACAACCCTAACTTGAAATAATCATGTACCTGTAATGAATAAAGATCTGAAACTATTAAACAATGTTCTTCAGTGTATTTTATGCAATTCCTCCAAGTGTCACTACTTGGAACCTCTCAGAAGAGGAGTTATAGAAAAAAATGGAATACATTGTTGAATTCTGGCTTATTCTGGAGAGCGACCTTGTAGAGCGTGCCCCACACGGAATACTTGTTGAATCGATTTGAAAATGTTCAACAACCTACCACATACTGTACTCTAACTAACACATTTTTTCTTAATGAATTTGGATCTTTTATGAAGAATTTATGACGTTTTTACCTAAAACACCTGTTTTAGACTAGTTTCAGGACTAGCCACAAACCCTATTTCCCACGGAGTATCACTCCAAAACTGCAATGAACCACAATCTGAATTTTTTACCACATATACTTGGATACGTTTCCTCAATGGCCTATAAATGTCACTATCTGAATCATTATAGAAATCAATTTATTGCTAAAATGGTGAGATGACCTGTAAATAACATACCTTAGAAAGCATCATCAAAAGAATTTATCCTCCTTTGACTTTCGACCTTCTTTTCTTCACCTTCCCTATGAATTTTGGCTGAGATATCCTTTGGTTACCTCATTCACCTATAGATATTCAATATGCTCAAGTGTGATATAAAATGGGAGAGCCTTGCCTCTTATTTATACTCTCCAAATAGCATCTTCGAGGTCACTTAACCCATTTCTAGGTTAGTTAACCTATTTCTAGGTCAGTTAACCTATTTCTAGGTCAGTTAACCCATTTCTAGGTCAGTTAACCTATTTTCCTCATTTGTAGGGTTAACCACTTTCCATAAATAGAAATTTCTCCATTACTTTATCACTTAAATATTCCTCCTTGACGTTGTCACCTCACTTTAGCATTTAAATAATCTTCTTTGATTTTGTCACTTCACTTTATTATTTAAATAAGCCTTCTTGAATTTGTCACTTTACTTTATCATTTAAACAATAATTTCTTCTTTGCAATCTCTTTGACTTATTTCGCCTTTTGGGGCTTCAAGCCAACATATGAGGGTCCTCCAACTTCGTAAGGCCATAACTCTCAAACCGTGAGGAGTTATGTGATGTTCCACATACCACTAGAAATGACATGACATGTACTATCCATATAGAATAGTCTTGAATTCAAATATATTAAAACTTAGACCATTATCCATGAAACAAACTTAGTTCCATTATGCAAAAATCGGTTCTTCAACTTCTCATGGCCATAACTCCCTAACCGTGAAGAGTTATGTGACGTTCCACATACCACTAGAAATGGAATGACATGTAATATCCATCTAGAATAGTATTATCTTAAAATATATTAAAACTCATACCATTATACATGAAACAACCTTGGGTCCATTACCCAAACCTTAGCGCTACCGGAATTTGCTACCGAACTTTCATCAAGGGTTGAAATCAATCATTAAGGGTTGACATCAATCTGCAATATCACTCTCCAATAGTGACATCAATGACAACCGACAATCCTTACCAAATATCTATCAACCTAAGCCAATTGTCTGACAATCTCCCCCTTTGGCATTGATGGAAACACTTAGTCATAATAACATTCATGCTTATACTCTTTATCAATATTTCTATCTCTCCCCCTTTTACATCAATGGAAAATGGTATCTCCCTTTGGGGTTGCTCCTCCTGACTGAACGCTCTTTGGGGATGCTCCCTCTATCTACATGCCTTTGATTTTTCTTTTTTTTTATAATCCTCTAATTACTCTCTTTCCCTTCATATGAATAATATCTCCCCCTTTGACAAAGGGTATCACTCTGAAGTCATATTGCTCATTCTTCCCTTTTGACAATTACTCCCCTTGGAAACATGCCTATGTGCTCTTTCTCCAAGAATTTACCTTTGCATATGATAAATATCTCCCCCTTTATCTTATTTATGGTGCTTCCTCATGTACATATAAGACATATAATATAAGCATTCAAAAGCATTCATTTTGGAGTAGAAATTACTCATAGTCTTTGGCAAAGATACTCAAGGGATTCCTATAGAAGCAGTTTTGTAAAGATGTATGCCACTTGTTCTTTTTTTCCCACTGTTATAGGATAAACGGTAAATGCAAACATGAACTAATCTCCCTAGATCCACCTAAAGACATGACGAAAATGAAGACATGATGCTTTCCCTAAGTTACAAGCATCGATCTAACTATCAAAGAAGGAATTGATAACTTACTTTTAAGATCGCTTCCTTATATCTTTGTTGTTCCGGCTTCGCTCCAGTGCTCTTGTGAAACCAGATCTCCAATGACACAAACCAACCGAACTAAAATAAGCTATGATAGATTCAATGACAACTTAAACATGTGATCAAGGAGTCATGTAATAAAATGAGAATGATTTTATGGGAAAGAAACATGCTACTGTATTATATTGAATAAAAGTGTAAGATACAACCAAAATTCCTTGATGTCGCAAGTTCCCTTTTAATGGTCCTTCATTCAAACACACACATATATTTTTTCCATAGTTTGCATGAAGGTGATCTCAAAAATATTGATGGATGGATGCAGACCTCAAGCATCAACTAAAATAATATTCTTCACACATTCTCCAGCCTATTCTTCTAGAAATTATTTGCTCAACTCTGCTTAACTGTGCTTAACCTTTTCCATGAGAAGCTCGTCATTATATAGGAGTAGCTGAAGTGGTTAAAGAGATGAGGATGATCCCACCAAATCAAAGAAGTTAGTAGGATCATAACCTCATGGAAGCCACCTCACATTCTAGAAGATTCCCCTTCTAGAAACTTCTTGAACCCCTTTCCTCATTTGTCTTTCAAACGCCACTACACCCTACTTATATAGTAGCTCGCGGAAGTCCCGCGGGCCAGTAATAGAGTAGCCCGTGGAAATCAGTGATTTTCACATTGTACTATATGGGCAGTCTGTGGTGTCCTTTCAACAAATAGGTTTGCAAAGGAGGAAAATAGTTACTCTTCCCAGGAAAAAGATGAGTTTGAGGGCCTGATTGCATGCTTATAAATTCCTCGTCAAGGTGACCAAAATAATGTGTAACAGAATGCCCCCCAAAGTATGAGGTTAGAACTTGTGATGGCCGAAATACTTTGTAAAATATGTGTGTGTGTCGGGAACAAAGAACACACCAATCGAGAACTTGCGAACAAACAAGCATCTGTACAATATAATACCATGTTTGAAGTAGGAATTACCATGTTCAGATGAAAAATGATAGAACTCATAAGTGAAAGTCATGGCCACTAATAATACACCGTGGATCCATGTCATCAAAATGTTACATAGCCACTAAGAGTACATTGTGGATCCATGTAAGAAAAATTCGGATGCGACCATAGCCATGAGACATACAAAGTGGATCTATGTGTCAATACAAATCATTAATATTCCATCACAACCTGAACCATGAATGATGAGATCCAGGGTCTTCAAACTCGTCATTCATAGGTATGAATATAGCCATGTGATTACAGGTATCAGAGTCGAACATGGTCAAAAATCGCTTGAGTACTAGTCATTAATGAAAATCGTTAACAAGCGCGAGGGAAATCACCATTAATGTCAATGAATCCCAAGGTACTATAGTAAAATCCAACGAATGTGAATAAATGATCCGGAGTCAAACATTTGATGGAATCTTTTGATCAGGGATCAATCATGTGAATCCACTACAAGAGAAAATAAATCTGCCATTAGGGCATGTAGGCTCTAAGATACTAAATGATTTCTAGGTCTTGTCCCTGGATAATGTGTTGAAGTTGATAGGAAGAGACACATCATAGGAGGGCCTTGATGTATCTCACATCAATGACATGAAATACATAATATATTTAGGATAGAGTGAAACATGAATATGATTTGAAACTGACACAGGGAAGGTCGACATAGTAGGAATTGACAACTGTAGATGGATGACTCAAAAAAGGACTTATTTAGACTGCTCTTGAACATATGGATGACACGATGACAGTCTTGGAAACATTGACTCAAAGACAACCCAAGATATAAACTTGTAGAAAATCAGACGAGAGACAAATGGATTTCCCAACCCAGATTCAAATGATGAAGGGGGTCTCATGTTCAAGAGCGACTAGTACTGCCACTGACACAGATATAGAAACACATTTATTTCCCAAACTTTCCCCCACCATTGATGGCGAGTACCTCTTTATTTTTACACAAGCTTGAGGAGGATAACATATGCTTGTAATATAATCTCATCCTTCGGACGAGTCCCTCGGAGTATTTTTAGTGAACCCTAAGAAGGAGTGATTTGGTCCCATATAGGTCTTTCGATGTTTGTTTAACGAGCCCAAAGATATAAAAATCGAAGGTTTTTCATGTTTATAGAGTCTAAAAAACACTTAAAAGAGAACTCTCTTAGTTCCTTTTTCATAAAATAGTTCAACGGAATTGAAAAAGTGATAAACTATCGCCCACCGAATGTTTTATTCAAATAATTTTACGAGCGTGAATAGAACAAGATCGCTCGGAAATCTTTTAATTTTTAAGGAGTGTGAAAAGAGATTAAATTATACTCTATGTGTTTCATTTTTCATGTTACCAAGACGAGTACGAAAGGATGACAAAAGTATACTCGGGTGCGTTCTCATAAATTGTCGAGCATGAGAACGAACAGAGAGTGAAATCGAGGTCTTACTAAAAAACTCTAAAAAGAAGCGATATGTGTAATGAAGAGAAAACAAATTATGGAACAAAACATCCACACTCCATTAATTAAGACCTTAGTCTCCATCCTGCAAGAGAAAAAAACACTCACAAGACCATCAACTTATGGGTTTCTGAAAAAATGCATTTATATAATATAAAATATTATGAAAAAAGTAAAAAATGCAATAAATAAGAGTAAAAAACCTTTTTTACCATTTCATTTGCATTTGGTCAAAAGCTTGTCTAAAACCCCCTTTTTGACCCCTTTCCTTGGCGGTCGATTGAAAGGAGCACAAGTGGTCATTCGGCGAATAGTCTCTGCCAATACAGTAGGCTCTTCATCCTCTTCCTTTTGATTGGATTGAAAATTGTTTTTGGTGGCTAAAAAATGGTTTTTTGGGTGTTTTTTGGGCCGGTAGGTGTGTGTTGGGGCCACCGCAGGTGGCCAATATCGGGCCCTGTGGAAATCAAGGATTTTTGCCAGTGCCCAATGGATTTCTTGTGGAAGTCCTGCACTGTAACTGAAGCTCAGTTGTGATGATTGAAAACCAAAAAGAAAAATAAGTGTTGAACCAAAAAGAATTCCAAAAAGGGGTGGAGAAGGATGCTAACTATCCTCTTTTACTTCCATGGAGGTGATTGATCACAAAAATGTTGGAATGGAGAGAATGCGAGCATGAAGAGGACGACTCTATGGCTTTGAATGATCTAGGAACCATCAATGCTCTTCGACAATGTGGCCTTTTGAAAATTTTCAAAATTTAGGGCATGAGAGCCCAATGGAGACTATTAGAGTACTTGGTCCATATGTGGGACTCATAACAACAAGTATTTCACATGGGTGTCCATGTACTTACCTTGGACATTGAGGATATTTACTTTTTGATGGGGCTATCCCATCGAGGGGAATGCATTACTTTGATATGGGGTCAAGGTGGTGGCTTGCCAATGAGTGAGTATATCCGTCGACACTATGAACCTGATGCTGAAAGACACAAAGGTAAAGTGGCTATCTGAGGTGTATGGGATTTGAATCTCAGAACCATCCTCTTCACCATTGTATGGATGGAAGGAAGTGCGTCACCGCACATGGTGCTCCAGAGTTATTTTCAATATGCCATTGAATGCATGGAGCCTCAAGTATTTAATTGGTGTGATGGTGTGCTCCGCAGTATGAAGACACAACTCACAAAAAGAAAGAATGGAGACCTAAAATAGTTTGGGTATGGGTCCATTTTGGTATATATCATCTTATAAAGAGTTCCTCATTTGTGGCTATAGGTAGAGTGGGGAATACCAGCCCCACGAGACCCAAGAATGAAATGATGGTGTGATCTTATGGCTCGACACGTAGCGGGCCCTATTATCAAGTAAAATGATTCCTTTTTCGATTGGTTAAGGCCCCAAATCCTGATGATTGATGATTATGCATATGTCAGCTTGGACTTTCGAGGTGATCCAGACTTGGTTCTCCCTGAGGGATTTCAGTGGGGATATCTAGGTAAGAAAGATATTTTGTTTTTTATAGTGTTTTGTGGATTTTAGGATATTTAGATGTTTTTTGTGTTTTCGATCTAAAGACTAATCAGAGACTTTTGACTATGCATATGTAGGTCCACATCGACCTCTGGGCACACGTCTGACTCAAGGGAAAGGAGAGGCACGTGTGGTAGTAGGGTGGGATGTTGATGACTATGAGGTGATGGAGCAGAACTTAGAAGGCTTGATGAGAGGCATCCCTGGCATGTCGATCGAGGAGGTCCCGAGGCATCATCAATGCCATATTGTAGGCATGTCTTCCTCACTTAGTCAGTTACTTCGCAGGGTGGCACAAACAATAGTGTGCTACTGTGAGCGGCATCCATGATGTTATTTTGTAGGGGCCATGGGCTCTATATTTTGATGTTTTGGTCCTTGGATGGAAAACACTTTTTGTAAAACATTTTATCATTATATATACATGAGGTTTCTACCAGATTACTTTCTTTTATATACAATGTGTAATGTGTGATTGGAATTATAAATGTCTCAAATGTTTGTCTAACACATATTTAGCTAGAGCATTAGTTAATGTATTTAGACATCTAGGAATGTGTTGATATTCAATATAGTCAAAATAACATTTCGAGAGGTGAATTCATAGATATACCTGTAGCAAAGTAGGACTTCAGATAGTGTAGACATTACTTAACTAGAGTACTACTAGATGCAAATCAAGTTGTACAACCAAGTGACGAATCCCAAGAATTGGTCAATAATTCAATGACTGCACTATATTCTGCAATATTATTGGTTTCACGACCAAGGCAAACACCTTGTAAAATGATAAGTTCATTTGTAGGTGCATATATTTCCCAAGCATCAGAATCTAGGTTCTGAGTACTATGGCTAGCACCATCAGCGAGGTCAATATAGGGTAGAGAAGACGTTGACATCTGGATACCATGTAAAACACAAGGTAATCAGTTGGGGGTCAAAACCAAATAATGAAAAACACACAAAAGTAAAACACAAGAATATGGTATAGTAAAAGTATAGGCACTCATGGAGAGACAGTCTAATCATAATACTTCTTTAAGTAAAGCCCATTTCTGGGTTCACTCAAAGGAATGCCATCATAATCTACTAAGTCGTAATCTCCCTTCTCTAACACTCGTTTGATGATATATGGACCATGCCACATAGCTTCAAATTTTACATCTCCTAGCAGATCACGATATTGTTCATAGAGGAGAACTAGATCTCCCTCAGAGAAAACATGTGGCTTGACATGCTTGTCATATTGGGCTTTTACACATTTCTTCTGTGTTTCAATAACGAGGGTGGCATCACGATGGGTCTCATCTAAGTGCATAAGATACAATAGATGTTCATCTTCGACAGAGGTGTTTGGGAGAAGTTCTATGATTACCTTCAAAGATGGTATTTCACATTCAATCTGGAGAATGGCTTCAATGTCGTAGACTAGTTGAAAGGGGGTAAATCCCGTAGTAGACTTCACAAATGTCTAATAATCCCATAATGACGAAAACAACATCATTTGTCAGGTGGTCTTATCGATTCCTATTATTCGACGAAGCATAGTGATAAGGATTTTATTTCATGCTTCAACTTGATCATTGGCCCATGGATAGAAGGGGGTTGAGTTTTCATGCCAAAGACCCAACTTGTCGGTGAGTTCAGACATCATAAAGTTTTGAAAATGGATACCATGATCGGTAACAATAGCTTGCAGGATTTCATATTGTGTAATAATATGATTAAATATGAAAAGCGTTGCAGTTTTCCCAATATTGTCGAATGTAGGCATCGCATCAACCCATTTCATGAAATAATCCATGACTACGATAATGTATCCATGCCCCCCGACCGAGTGAGGGTTACAGGTCATGAAATTGATCCCCATTTTGCGAAAGGTCCAACAAAAACTACACAATGTAAGGGAGTGGGATGCAATCTTATTTTATTATTGTAAGTTTGGAAAGCATGACATTTATGGACCGCGGTAATACAATCTTAGAATAAAGAAGGCCAAAAATACACTGCTCGCAAGATCTTTTAGGGAGTAGAATACTCAGACATGTGACCACCACATGCTCCAGAATGGCAGTCATTCAAATCTTTCTCAACCTCGTCAAAGGTGAGACAACGTTGAAAATTGGAATTAACCCCGCGGTGATAAAGAGTGTCACCAAGGATGATATATTGACGAGATTGATATTGTATACGAAGACGGTCAACGCTAGATAGATCGGGGAGAAAAGTTTGAGTTTGGAGATATATAATGATATCTCCATACCAAAGGTCATAGGAAATTATCAGAAAAAGAGATTCATCAGGCAAAGAATCTTCTGTTACGTTTTATGTCTCAGTGTAGGGAAGGTCACACATCAATTCGACAAACACCATGGATTTCTTAGACTTAGCGTGTTCTAATTCTAAGTCAAACTCCTGGAGAATTACTATCCATTTGGAGTATTTCACCACTAGCAATTGTCATGTAAGAATGTGTTGCATGGGGTTGCAATTGGAAATGATACTAGTCTTGCATAATAAGATATAGTGACGGAAACGTTGGATAGCTTGAATAGCTGCCAAGGCTAGTTTTTCAACATGTAAGTATTTGGTTTCGGTGGTCATGAGACTCTGACTCAAATAATATATGACATGTTCATCATGTGAATAATCTTCCTGGACTAAAACCAAAGCGATGGTAGAGTCCGAAGCCGCAAGATATAGGAAGTAATCTTGACTATAATCGGGTGGAAAAAGTAATAGGGTACGGGTTAAAGTCAATTTCAAAGCTTCAAAAGCTTTGTTGGCAGTGGAATCCCATATGAACGCAAAACCTTTCTTTAGCAGTCAAGTAAATCTGAGTGTTAATTGAGCATAGTTTGGGATGAAACGATGTAAAAAAATTTCCTTCCCTTGAAAAATTTGCAGCTGGCGAAGTGAAGAAGGAGGAGGGAGATTGAGGATCGCCTTGACCTTCAAAGGATTGACCCTGATCCCCTGGTGTGAAACGATAAAACCTAGAAGTTGGACAGAATCCACATAGAAAACACATTTGTGTGGGTTTAAGCGTATACGATAGAACCGACAATGGAGAAAAATGTCTCTTAGGTGTGTCCGGTGGTCACTACGATACATGGAATGCACCGGTACATTGAAAAGTCACACCGATGTTCTTTAAACCAAAGGGTAGTTTCTGGTAGGAAAAGGTTCCCTAAGGACAAATAAAAGTGTTTTTGTGTTGATCCACAGATAGGATGTTGATTTTATTATAGCCGAAGAAACCGTCCATTAAAGAGAAGATTTCACTTCCGGCGTAATTGTCGACAATCTGGTCAACGAAGGGGGTGGGAAAGTTTTCCTTAGGACAAGTTTGATTAATATCCCTATAATCAATGTAGACATGGATCGTACCTTGTTTCTTGGTAACCAAAACAAGATTGGATACCCAATCAGTTAAAGCCATAGGATAAATAAAGCCATCTTTAAGAATTTTTTCGACTTCAAGATTAATAGCAGTTGCTTTACGGGGGTGGACCAGACGAAGTCTCTACCAGATGGTTTTAGTTCCTGGGTATGTATTAATTTTGTGTACAACAATATTAGGGTCAATACGCGACATTTCTTCATAGCTCCAAGCGAAGATGTCACAAAACTCTTGAAAAAGTGATTTATAGGCGACAATCGCATCAGTGGAGCACGAAACTCCGATGTGGGCATTCTCAACCACTCCAAGTTTAATGGATATGTCGAGGGGGATGGTGGGAAAAATATTACATAAGTTCCCTTCATATAACACGGCTTGTGATGACTCGGGAAAAATGGAAATGACAACAATGGTCGACGGAGTCGAGATCCATTGGTAACTTTCAAGGGTGTGTCGTTTGAGGAAGAGAATGGAATGATGATGTCCATCATCCCAAGGGGTTTCGTCCATCAACATAATCGATATTATCATCTCATCCATGGGAAAAGTAACGTGGAATGGGTCAGGAGACGAATCACCGAGAGAGGGGGTAGAAAGGGTTTCTGATTGAATATCTTGATAGGCGGATTCAACTGGACTTAAAGGCATTTGGTTGCCATAGCGAGGATAATCACTAGGTTTGGGTATCACCCATGGGTCGGAAGAGGTGTGAGGGTCATGAACGAAGGTGGAAATCATGCTAATTGAGGCAACCAAAGGAGGTGGAGCATCGGGAGGTGGGATTGGGAATGTACCCATCAAAGTCAAATATTTAATTAGGCCCACACCGACGTTCTCATACCCACACAGTGCCTTTGCGATAAAAGGTACGTTGCTAGTATAGGTGTCGAAGTTAAAAAAGGTAATCTGGTTGACAGTAATGACCTTTCCTTGATGTGGAAAATGGAAAAAATGGAAAACAATAGACACAATGGCGCGCATCACATAAATCTAGCTATGACCAAGTAACAGGTTATAATCGAGAGGTGCATCAAAGACCTCAACTTCAATGTGGACCGATTTGCCTTCGAACGTAATAGACAAAGAAGGAAGCACGCTGTAGGGTTTAAAGCTAGAGCCATTGAAGGCTTTAAGCGTGTTATGTGATTTAGTAAGAGGAGGAGAGTTGATGGCTTTCCAACAGGCAATAGACATTACACATGTGGAGGCACCCTCATCAATAATAGTCCTACATATGTTCTTGTCAGAGACAACAACTTGTATTTGGAATGTTAGTTGAGGGGGGAGTCTCGGAATGTGATCTTCGAGGTAAAAAATGACCAAATTTGTATCCGTTGTATGAATTCCACTGATAGCCTTTAGTAGTGCCTTCAAAGCAGGGAAAATTTGAAGGACTTCGAGAGCCGACATCATAGAAGGTGCTTGCACCAGATCTTCTACGATACTGTAGTACTGGGAAACACGTGCATGAGGGTTGAAAGTGGACTTTTGAACAATACCCTTTAGGGGAGGGTGAAGAACTGTATCGAGACTCGGTCGTTCGAGATGAAGAGGACCGTTGGGAGGTGAAGTTGAGGGAGGTTGTTGAACCAATGGAGGTGATATATCATCAACCTTCTCCTTTGAGGAAGAATAATCTTTGGCTCGAGTGGTAAGTCAAATGTAGTTCTTTCAAGAATTACCAATACACATGAGTAGATAAGAAGTAGTGGAGGCAAAGGGTTGGTCATGGATGACCAATTGGGCCTGTTGTTGAGAAAGGAAAGGTTTAGAAAAAATGACAACTGTGGGAGGTTTCGCAGTCCCTTGGAGGAACTTAGTAACCTCGACCTATCTTGGACAATCTTTCATATAGTGATCGTCACCACAGATAAGGCAAGGGTATCAAGGTCTGCGCTTATCCTTATCATTAACAGGGTGTTTTTTGGCTTTCTCAGATTACAGGTTATTTTTATCCTCCTTATTCTTACCCTTCCCTTTTTTAGACTTATTCTTTTCGGCAAGGGTAGATTGGATAGAGTTAACCTCAAAGGTTTTGTCAGCGGGAGGAGTAGGAGACGAAGCATTTTGAAAATTAGAAGCATTGGAATTGGGTTTGGTGGGAGAGGCTTTCACATTTTGAGGTTGAGCATGGAAAGTGCCAAGCACACCATCAGCCGCATCAGGGAGTAAGTTGTAAAGAGTACCCGTTTGTGAATAAACAAGGTCGAGGTATTGAGTGTGACTGATAGCTTGTTCTTTGACGACAACTCCACCCATGGAAATATCACGAAAGATCTCATTCACAAATGATTTTGCGAACCACTATGCCAATAACTGATTGGGAAGATTGAGTTTGATCAAACATCGTCTTCTTCTCCACTCATGAATGTGATCGGAGATATGAGTGGCTTCAGTTTGCTTGAAGCAACTCAGGATTTCAGTTCCCATTTCATAACGGATTAGTAATTGGTATTATGTAAGAAACTCCATGGCTAGGGTATTGAAGTCAGTGAAGAAACCTCGTGGTAGTTCTATATACCACTTTGCAGCCGGACCCATGAGAGTTTGTTGGAAGAGTCGTAGCTGAATGGAATCATCGATTAAAGAGTTGGATGAACACCAAAGGTGGAAATTCATGACATGGTTTTTCGGATCCTCTCCCGGCTTACTGTCAAATTTTGGAATGTCAAACGGTAACTTGACCAGTATAATAGGCCAGCGGGGAGAATGTAGGATAGGGTCATTCAAGATTCTAGACAAATCGGGTATATCCAAAGTGGCTAAAAAGGGTAATTGTCTATTCAGAGGAGGATACTAGTGACTTTGGGAAGGGAGTCCCATCGGTAGACCAGTAGGACCATAAGCAGTCAGTATGTGAGGTGAAGGTCCTAACAGATTCAGACGTGTGTGCAGAGGCATGTAGCCCATAGGGTTGTACTGATTAGGGACGTTCCCTTGGGGAGGGACACTAGATTGAAAGTTCAAACCCCAAATTGGATTGGAAGAATGAAGGTATGACTAGCCTAAACTAGGGGGTATAAAAGAGCTAACTTGAGGTTGTTTACCCCCAGAAGATTGAGGATTTCCTTGAAAAAGAATATTCCAATACTGGGCTAGTGATGCTGAGATGTTCTGTCCATATTGTGGATTATATCCTTCGAGTGGGGTTTGTCCTGTAGGTGAGAATGATTCCCCAATTTGGGTTTGAACTCCAAATTGAGTTTCCCCCCCTGGGTTATATTTCCCCACAATAGGAATTTGATAACGAAAAGTGAATAAAAGAGTAGAAACTCCAAAGGTGGTAGAGCCACTGGGTCCAGATCCTCCTATAAAAGGTGGATAAGACCCTCCAGAGAGGAACTGGGATGGTGTCATAATAGAACTAGAAACAACATTATACCCAGGAGGAGTAAAGACTCCAGAAGCTTCGGATGGAACTGGGGTAGGGATGGAGATAGAAGAATTCAAGGCATTATACCCAAGAGGGAGTGACGAGATTTGTCCAGATGGACGTGGTGTACCAATAGGAGGTTGGCTAGCCACCTTGTTCCCGGTGGGGATAATCATAGTGTTTGGAACAATTGTGGAATGGGCCTGTTGAAGAGGGATAGTTGAGCTAGGACCAGCCTCTGAACCAAGAAAGAAATATAAATTTGTATTGTTAAAGTGATCTAAAGGTATCATAAACATGATAGATGTATCGAGTGGTTCAGAAATGACAGGTATCTCAACTTCTTCCTCTGATCCGGGAGGATTTCGTCTAGAAGTCGGAGTCTGAGGTATGTTAGTGGTCCAAAAAGGATCCTCGTTCTCAAGTCCAGCAGGGATTCCATTTGGTATTCTAGAAGTATCAACAACAAGTTCTATGGATTAGTTTAGTCGGAGAATACATCTCTCATATCCAGGAGGCAAGCAGAAAGCATCCAAAGAATTAGAAACGATTCGAAAAATTTCTAAAGATTCATTCCACTCTACTTGTGAAGGTATGTGGTACTGGATCTCACTCTGTTGAGGAGATTCCTTTGGTGTGTTAGGAGGCAAGGGTTGAGAAACTTTTGGATCTTCTGGAGGTAGTCCTTTCATCCTACATGAACGATGTGGAGGGTCAATGTTGGTTGAACCGAAAATTCTACCAAAAAAATCTATGGCCAACTATGTAAACAAACAACATTCACTAGTAGAATCTAGGAATCAAAACCTTCCTATTCCGAAGACACTAGTTGGTTATGAAATCCAACGTCGTGAAATCAAGACAATAAGGGGATGGGCTAGGGTGGAAAATTTACATTGATGACCTTCTTAACGGACTTACACCCTGGTGGAAGATCCCACACATAATCATGGGTATACCCTCCAAGAAGCCCGAGTGATTATGGCCAACGTCAATTCCAAGTACCGTGAAGAATTTCCCCTCCACAGTCACCTCATGTAAGACCCTAAGAAGATAGGCAACTAAGGCTACCAAAAGAAACAATGATGTCTGGGGGAATAGTCGACAGTCTGATTCACACACAAGGGCATGGTATCTAGCCCAAAATCAACTCGAGAGGATTCCACTCATCATTGTGGGTATACCTTCAAGCAACCCCAATAATACGCACAATCTCTACACCGAGATTAACAAAGCAGGGTGAGTAACTCTGCCAATCTCAATGCAACCTCAGGTTTGACCCTTGTGTGAGAAGGGATTCCCAGGAAAAAATGTTGCAAATGGAATTTAACACTCCCTATTAGAAGATGCTATTATGTGTTTTTTTCTTTGGAGAGTGTGTCTCACTGCCTATTCCAAAGCTCTAGCCTGGCTAATGTTGGTGCAAAAGTGCCCTAGAAAAAATTACTAGTTAAGTTTTAGATTTTCGCAATATTATTAAAGGTTGTTGTTACTCAAGAGGGAGATGAGAATGAAACTGATGTTGTGTAATACCTTGACCCAACAATATGAAAATATAAAATGAATGATGCAAGTTTTTGTTCAATGAATTCTATCTATAACAGGGAGAAGGTGTTTTCGGAATGATGTAAACTACAAAATACACTTCTTTTTCTTCAAATGAACATACTTTCAAACAACCAATAAACAATGAAGTTCATCAAAGTTCTCTTCATTTAAATGCAACAAATTTTATTATGTATGATTATTCAAAAGAATATCTAATCTCAAATCCTTCCTTTCTAAGACCAGATCAAGGGCATGATAGAGAAAGGACAAGTAATCTAAGAAAAATGTATACCTTCAACAAGCACCCAAATCAAAACATTCAATGTAGATAAAAAGTAAAGAATGACGAGAAAATATTTCCCCAAACGCAAATGAAGAAATATCCTCTCAATCATAAAGCAATCCAAAATACAAAATTAATCCAAAACTTCATATCCAATCGAAGATTTTTAATCTAACAAGCACTCAGATACAAGCTCAAAGATTATATCCTTGTTGTTTCAAATCAAAAAATGAAAACTAGAAAATGACTAAGAGAGGTGTTTGATCTCCGAAAACCAATCAACATCATGTTAAGCATGAGAAAACAATCAAACACTGGTTAAGAAAGTTTCCCCCAACTAACTAAAGAAAAAACTGGGCATCAAGAGAGGTGATCTGAAAATGGAATGTACTTGTTTAAGGGTGCAAGGTATCCATTTCCCATAATTTCTAATGTGAGCTATACACTCCAAGTGACCTCTGAAAATGTGAAAACTTCTTATTTCTTATATAGAGATAGACTGTAGGGGCATTCACCGGACATATCACCTCTAAAGACAGGATGAGTTCCAGAGGCTACCTGGCCCTCTACCGGCTCTGCCTAAAGAAATAACGAAATATACACTTAGAAGTCTTTGACATACACATACTTGAAGTTTGATGTCTTGCGGAATAAGACAAATAACTTTCTGCAGCGGAATAGGTGATTATGTGTGTATGCAAGTTATGTATATTTGTTGTTTAACACTTTATATCAGTTTTGTTTAGCATATCATCTTCAGAAAATAAAGACATCAAAATGATAAAGCAGTTCACCCCCTCTGGGCTACATCTGCTGGACCAAACCTCCCAAACTAGGCTTTTCCTCTTGTATTAAAAATGCTACAAAGGCTAATACATGAATATGAGTGTCTCGAAAGACAGATCTGACTGCAAATACAGAATCAGAAGATAGGAATTAGCTAAACATGCTCTTTCCCAAACACTAAACAGTGAAATTGTACCTTATACACTACTTTCCCCAATTGACCCTGGTGGCCCTTTAATCTTGCATGGAGAATTTAGAGGTGAAGATGACCTCAAATGGTTCTGAAACCTCTGCCATCAGACTCAGAAGGTCGAAAATAGCATACATAGGCTTTTGAATCACCAAAAATGGATGAACATATCCCCCAAATAGCTCAAGCACTCAAATGGCCCTGGTGGCCCTGAAAGCTTCCCTGAAGCTAAACAATGAGAAGAATTACTCAACAGGAAAAATGAGCTGTAGAAATGGATTCAGAATTCTGAAAAACTTCAGGAATGACCTTCGTTCCACATTCACTGGCTGCACAATTCCCAATGCAACTCCCAAACTGATTTGGCCCTAGTGGCTCCTGGAACTTCCACTAAGCAAAATCACCTACAAATGACCTCATATGGCTCTGAAACCTATGCCAATGGCTTCATAAGGTCGAAGAGACCCAAAATCCCCCAAAATTTCGTGAAGAATGGTTTCCTGTAGCCCCAATCTGCCAATAACTAACTCTCCTTCTCTTTTCCCCAAAAACTCCCCCCAAATTCGCAATAGTGGGAGTTAGCCTCACTAAAAATAGCCAAATTCCAAAAGAGGCAGACTCCACCCCAAAAATGCGCCAAACTGTTAGCAAACCATGGAATCTAACGGTTTAAACCTTGTAATGTGAACGTGGCAAACCGTGCGCATAACAATCCGCCCAAAGGGTTAACGCCACGATTATGCTCGTGGTCTTGTGCACAATGGGGCTGGTCCTTAGGGGCTGGCCCCATATTTAATGCGCCTCCTAACAGGTGTCCACTTCAATAATAAACAACGCCCTTTGCCATGTAAATGCCACCGCTATCCCGTGTGGTTAGGGCGCGGGGCTTTCATGTGGGAGACCCACGGTCGAATCCCTTGGTTGTCTTTGTTGCACGTTCAAATGTGTGTTTTGGCTATGGACAGGTGGCAGTCTCTGCCCCACCAAATTTTTGTTTTAAAAAAAACCCATTGCATTAATTTTTTATTTTTTTGGTTTTTATAATTTCATTATATATATATTTTTTTGGTTTTTTTTTATAATGAAATAAGAAATCTTCTGACTGGGATAACTTTGTCATGCAGAGTCGGTTTTGCGTGTCGTTCGTGCCAACAGGATCGTATCGACGAGACCTATCCAGTCGTTCCAACTTCAACCATTTCTGAGCAAGTTCAATTTTGGGCAATTTTACGACACTTGGTCCTGAGCTCGTGATCAAGAGGCCAAAACCCCACTCAAAAAATTTCATAGATGTCGCCGCAGGCTAGTAGCACATTACAGTGCAGAAATTTAAAGTTTTCATAGGCTAGAAACATACAGGGTTCAGAAAGTACACACTGAAGTAAATAACTAGGGTGCATAAATCAAAGGTTTCTGCAGGCTAGGTAAAGTGTGCAGTGCGAACATGTCTGAAAATCAAGGAATTTTGAGAAAAAAGTAAAACGTCTATGTGAAATTTCAAACTCAGAGAGTCTGAATGGATCTCCCACAGACTCAGAGACTGAATTAAGGTAAAAAAGAGTAGGCAAAAACAAATGGCCAACAAAAAACCACAATCAAGTCGTATCCCCAGTGGAGTCACCAATTTTGTTATAGGATAAATCGGTAAATGCGAACATGAACTAATATCCCTATATCCACCTGGATCTACAACAAAATAGGACAGGACATGACTCTCTCCCTAAGTTAAAATCATCGATCTAACTATCAAAGAAGGAATTGATAACTTAATTTTAAGATCGCTTCCTTATATCTTTGTTGTTCCCGCTTCGCTCCAGTGCTCTTGTGAAACTGGATTTGCAATGACACAAACCAACCGAAGTGAAAGAAACTACGATAGATTCAATGAAAACTTAAACATGTGATCAAGGAGTCGTGTAATAAAATGAGAATGATTTTATGGGAAAGAAACATGCCACTGTATTATATTGAATAAAAGTGGAAGATACAACTGAAATTCCTTGATGTCGCAAGTTCCCTTTTAGTGGTCCTTCATTCCAACACACACATATATTTGTTTCAGAGTTTGCATGAAGGTGATCTCAAAAATATTTATAGATGAATGCAGACCTCAAGAATCAACTGAAATAGTATTCTTAACACATTCTCCATACTATTCTTCCAGCGATTCTTTGCTCAACTCTGCTTAACTATGCTTAACCTTTTCCATGAGAAGACTGTCACTATATAGGAGAAGTTGAAGTGATTAAAGAGATGAGGATCATCCCACTAGATTAGAGAAGTCAGTAGGATCATAACCACACAGACGCCACCTCACATTCCAAAAGATTCCCCTTCTAGAAACTTCTTGAACCCCTTTCCTCTTTTGGATTTCAAACACCGCCGCACCCTACTTATATAGTAGCTTGCAGAAGTCCCGCGGGCCAGCTATAGAGCATCCTGAGAAAATCAGTGATTTTCGTAATGTACTATATGGGTAGTCTGCAGTGTCCTTTCAAAAAATAGGTTTACAGAGGAGGAAAATAGTTACTCTTTCGAAGTGAAAGATGATTTTGAGGGCCTGATTTCATTCTTGTAAAGTCATCATCAAGGTGACCAAAATAATGTGTAACACCCACATATTCAACTTTAATGTTCTTCTATGCAACCTGTTCCCGTAGAAAGTGATAATTTATTTTAATGTGCTTCGTATTGGAGTGCATCATTGGGTTTTTTGAGATATTGATCACACTTTTATTATCATAATAGATTGTAATAGGCTCATCATACTCAACCTGTATATTTGTCAAAGTTTGTTTCAGCCAAAGAACCTGTGTACAACATATTTTTGTTGCGATATACTCTTCCACGGTTGTAGATAGAGATATTGATGATTGTTTCTTTCTTAGACATGATACTAAACACTCACCCAAGTAGAACGCTTCTCGACTGGTGCTTTGTCGATCATCAATAGAACCTATCCAATATGCATCTGTGTAGGAAATAAGAGATAGATCCTTTCCTTTTGGATACCATAATCCAAACTCTTATGTTCCTTTGAGATATCTGAAAATGATCTCACTACTAATACATGTGATTCCTTTGGTGCTGCTTGAAATCATGCCACTTTTCCAACTGCCTACATTACATCTGGTCTGGGTGATGTCACATATAGTAGGCTGCCAATCATTGACCTATATTTCATCTGATCTGTAGACTTTGAATCATCATCTTTTCTTAACTTGCAACTGGTTTGCGTGGGAGTGATAATTGGTTTGCAATTTTCCATTCCAAACCTATTTAGCATTTCTCTGATATACTTGGTTTGAGAAATAAAAATTCCTTGGTTTCTTTGACGTATCTGAAGTCCCAGAAAGAAGGATAGTTCTCCAAGTAATGACATTTCAAATTCATTCTGCATATCCTTTGCAAATTTCTAGCTTAACCTGTCATCATCATTACCAAAAATAATATCATCAACATAAATTTGAATTAATAAAATATTACCTTGAGTTACCTTGATGTAGAGGTTGTTGTCTGCTCTTCCTTTCCATATTTCATAGGGATTTTTGTCATTGTTGTTTCTGAGCATTACTCTGTTTTGAATGTGAACTGATGTATGCACTGCATGTGTCCAAAAAATATCTATCAATTTGGAATCCATTATCATTGTTCAAGCCATTTCCTTTGTAATTATCATCCATTATGATAATGTTCCTTTGTCTCTGAACCAATCTATGAATCCATGCTCTCATTCACTATCATATATCTTTCCAAACCTACTAAGTGTTCTTACTAATCCATCTATGTCCATACTTTCCAAGACTCTACTTGTGCGACTGTCCATAATGCTAACCCATTTATCACTATACTATCATGAAGTCTTGATTAATCTATCAAACTGTACTTATCCTAACTGATTACTTTGAATATTTCTCAAACTCTGCAAGCTACTCGAAGGATGGCTCTTTGGTCTGTCACAGCTATCGCATAGATTCCCCCTGTCTAATATTCATATTACTTGGGAGTCTCTAAGCCGTATGGCTCAGAACAATTCCTACTCTAATGTGTATTCATCATCATATTCATTTTTAGATTCATTATCTCTATGAGCTCTGACTTTTTTCTTTCTGTATGTGGATTCATCTTTCACTACAATGCCTAAAAGTACAATGTCTTGAACCTATTCCTTATTTTCCTGTCCTTCCTTTCTTTCAGTTATTTTCCAAACCTTTCTGTATCTGACATCTTTCTTCTTCTCTGTAGAATTTGCTTCATCTCATTTTATTGCCAATATTGTGATCTCTGGTACCTGGTATTTGTTCACCTGTTCTTCCTATTTTCTTATCCATACTTTCTTATATCTGATATCAGTATTCTCTTTCATGGAAGTATCGATCATGCTTCTACAATCATTGGCTATGTGTCCATAGTTATGACATTTGTAACAATCAATGTTACGTGCAACCACATAGGCACTTCTTTCTTTAACATTTCTTTTATAATCCCTGCAATCTACAACCTTATGTCCAAAGTTAGTACAATAAAAACAATGAACATAAAATAAATTTGCATACATGCAAGTGAATGATCTTCTTTGTGGCATAGTCCTTTTGAATTTTTTTCTTGACTGATAATGATCATGATTGAAGCTTTTTTGTGGTTTGAACATGGATGGTATTCTTGAAGATGTATCTTCAATAGTTTTCTTAGATTCTGGTTGACCATGATTCCTTGCTTTGAGTACTTCTGCATAACTGTTTCTATTTTATTCATTCTTCTTTTCTAGCAACCTAGAGTGCTTCTCTTCATTCTCTATAACTGATGTGGATATTTCTGTCTCTTCAACGTTCTTGTTGAGCATGGTGATTTTACTTCTCAATGTGACAACTTATTCTTCAAGCTTATCAACTTCTTATTCTTCAAGCTTCTCAACCTCTTCTTCTTTCTTCATTATCCGAGAGTTCATGACCTCTTCTATTCTCTTTGCTTATTCAAGTTGGATTTTCAATGTAATTATTTCTTCTTCCAGATTTATCTCTTCTTGAAAAAACTATTCCTCAAGTTGGTTCAAGTCATTGGTTCTTTCCATGAGATGACCCATAAATATATTTTCTCTCTTTTCCACTTCTTCCTTTTGTGATGCTATGTTGGCTTCTAAGCATTTCTTTTGATATTCTATAGTTTCTTCAATTCTTCTAGCCTCTTCTAGTTAGTCTCTTAAATTCTTGATGACATGTTGATCCTTTTCGAAACCTTGAACACTTTCCTTTTGGTTCATCAATTATTTCTTGGATGACTAGTTTTCTTCTCTTTCTTTCTTTAGATATTAATTGCACTGATCAATTTTTCTCTATAATCAACTTTTGTTTCTTCATACTCTTCCTCTTCTGAATATGTCTGACATAATGATCATCTTTCTTCTTGTTCTGTATCTACATCTTCTTTGTCATTTTCTGAATCTGCGATGAGTGAAGAATATATGTCATGTAAATTATCCCAAAGTTCTTTTGTTGATGAAAATTTACCAACCTTTTCTTTTAGCGGATTAGGTAATCCTTCTAAGATGAAATCCATTTCTATTTTGTTATTCTTCCTCAATTCCTTCTTGGTTGCAGTCTTTTCCCTTTTTGAACTATCATATCCTGTAACAACTGATAGCCAAATATAATGTTCCTGTGCCTGTAAAAATATTTCCATCCTTATGTTCCACATCTCATACTTAAAACCATTTTGACCATTAAACATTGGTACTCTATTCTCAAAATAATCCATGATCTCCTTCTAGTGGTTAAATTGTTTCCTGAAGGAACCGGCTCTGATACCAATTGTTGGATTTCTAAGAGGGGGGGTGAATCAGTAATAGAGCAATTTAATCCTTTTTAACCATATAATCCAAGTGTTATATCAATGTATCATTATCATTCAATAGTTGCAGAGTAAATAAGAAATGAACAAATTAAAAATCATACACATACACAGTACACTAGTGTTTTAGGTGGAAACCCAAAGCGGGAGAAAACCAAAGAATGATTTTTCTTATATGGCTTGAAGAATTACATTCATTGGAAGCACCATCTTCCTTTTTTTTCCAACAACAAATGGAAGGAGGCTCCAACCCCCCAGTTTCTCAGGCTACAACCTGAGGGAAGCTCTAACTCCCCAATTCTCTAGCTACAACCAGAAGGAGGCTACAACCCCCTATGTTTTCCGGATACAACCGGACGGTGGCTACAACCACCTGTCCTTTCCCCGTCCAACCTCCCTAACATATAATTAGAATGATGGAACCACTGTCACACTATCATTGTGAGATATACTACTGTAAACCTATACCAATCAACCTGCACCAAATAACTTGTACCAATAACCTGAACCATGCATCAACCATGCATCAACCTGTACCTAAACCTGTAATCGACCTGTACCATAAAAAAGTGCTTCAACCATGCACCAACCTATACCATACAAATTGTAATCAACCTGTTCCATAAACAAGTGTATCAACAATGCACCAACCTGTACCTCAATTTGTACCATGAACAAGTGCATCAACTGTGCACCAAGCCTATACAAATAACCTGTCACAATAACTTTTCCAAAAAACCTATCACAACAACTTGTCTTTTCAATATTATCAAACAAATAAGATCTACTCACCAAGATCAATCACCAAGACAACTCTCAAATATGTGCATCAACCAAGCATAACACAACAACTCATAATCATCACCAAGATCAATATGTGCTTCTAATAATACAAGTATGCTAGATCATCCATAAACCATGTGTCAACAATACTACTAACAAGTGCCTCCAACCATGTACCAATTATGTACCAATCATGTATCAAATACTCATCAACTATGAAACATCAATATGTACCTACATCATCAACTATACACCTCACGTATGTGCCAAGTCATCAACTACTTGTCTCAACCTTGTACCCAAAATGTACCTTAACCAAAAGCCTTCATCAATTTCATCATCCAAATATGATTTGTAACTCTATAATAGACATGGTGTATATGATCACATACCTGCAAACCTTCCTTAAATTTAACAACAAGAGACTAGCATTTTCA
>ML781895.1:1037100-1063354 GCA_009831015.1 Picea engelmannii | reverse complement strand
TTAGGGTTAACCACTTTCCATAAATAGAAAGTTCTCCATTACTTTATCATTTAAATATTCCTCCTTGACTTTGTCACCTCACTTTATCATTTAAATAATCTTCTTTGATTTTGTCACTTCACTTTATTATTTAAATACTCCTTGAATTTGTCACTTTACTTTATCATTTAAATAATAATTTCTTCTTTGCAAGATCTTTGACTTCTTTGACCTTTTGGGGTTCAAGCCAACATATGATGATCCTCCAACTTCGTAAGGCCATAAATCTCAAACTGTGAGGAGTTGTGTGATGTTCCACATACCACCAGAAATGGCATGGCATGTATTATCCATGTATAATAGTCTTGACTTCAAATATATCAAAACTCATACCATTATCCATCAAACAAACTTGGGTCCATTACCCAAACTTCGGTTCTCCAACTTCTCATGGCCATAACTCTCTAACTGTGAGGAGTTATGTGACGTTCCACATACCACCAGAAATGGAATGACATGTACTATCCATATAGAATAGTATTACCTTAAAATATATCAAGACTCATACCATTATACATGAAACAACCTTGGGTCGATTACCCAAACCTTTGTGATACTAGAATTCGCTACCATACTTTCTCCAAGGGTTGAAATCAATCACTAAGGGTTGACATCAATCTGAAATATCACTCTCCAATAGTTTACATCAATGAAAACCAATGATTCATCAACCTAAGCCAATTGTCTGACAATGGGTTGGTTGGGCATCATGGGTGTCGTGGGGGGTGATGTCGGGAATCACCCAAGACCCTAGGGGCTAAACCCTTATCCCATGGGTCCAAGGCTTAGATAATGGGGCATGGAGTGATGTTGGGCATCAACCCATCCCCTAGGGGCTAATCCTTGGCCCCATGGGACCAAGATTTAACCCCTTGGGGCTGGGGTGATGCCCGACATCACCTGATCCCCCACTGGCTAAGCCTTGGCCCTGTGGGACCAAGGATTATCCTTTGGGGGCTCGGGTGATGCCTAATATCACCCCCCATGGCCTCCCATAACGAGTGCATATGTTTTTTTATAATTTGTTTATTTTTTCATAAAATTTTACATATTTTAAAGTTTTTTAATAAAAAAATTAATTGTTTTTTGTAATTTTATGTTTTTTATTTTTATTATTATTATTATTTTGTATTATATTTTGTAGTTTAAGTGTGTTAATTTTTTTTTTTAGTATATATTTTTAATTGTTCTTTTTGTTTTTTAAACTTTTCTAAAGTTTTTGGGCCATACTTTTTTATTTTTTTTGTAAATAAAGTGTAGAACCTAGTATTAATGATGTCTATATGTTGTACAGTGACAAGTGTAAGCCACTTGTTCCTCCGCAAGTGGGGAATTAGAATAGGTGGCTCCTTGATGTTCAGATATTGATGCATCCTTTTAAGTTCTAGCATTGTTGGAACTAAAATGTTTACACAAAAAATTACAGTCTATTTATGGAAACAAAAAGGTTTGAACCATGTTCTGCAACCTATCGCTAAGGCCAACTATAGACAGAGCTACCATAAATAAAAATACACAAAAATAATAAGAAAAAAATGTTATTTCATCTATCTTTTCATCATGGTAATCTAGACCAATGACCCTGCAACTGAAATAGAAAAAAAACCAAAACCTGGAGACATCAATCCATAGCTAAGCTTGGTTGTCCATGTATTGTGTAGACCAGGGTGAACTGTTGACAACAAGTAGGGAATCTGTCATGCACGGGAGCATCCATTAAAACATTGAACAAGATGTCCATCAGTTGGTTGAGGATGCTCTGGGAGTGCATCTTGTCATCCTATTTCTTCCTAATCTCGAATAGGAGTTGAAGGTGATCCTCCATGAGGAGGTTGGAGAAATGTTGAGATTGTTCCTCCTCCTCCTCCTTGCCAGCTTCATTGGTAGCCCCTGCATTTTCATCCAATTAACCTGTGGTGATTTCATTGGCTATCTATGCATTGTTCTCCAGATGCTATCTTGGAGGAATCCCCTCCTCCACCATGCATATTCCATCGCCATAGCAGGGGTTGCTTGGCTTGACGATAGAGGATGCCAAGACATTGGTGGCCAGAGGGGGGCACACGCATGAGGGTGGTGCCTCCTCTTTTACCATTCTCGAGTTGTGGAGTAGTGGAGGAAAGGATGAAGGCAAGTGAGTAGTAGAGGAGGTTGCTTCCATTTTTACTGAACTGGAGCCATAGAACTGGAGAGGATCCAACTGCATCCTCAGGAGGGTGTGTCGAGGGTTTTCAAAATGAGCAATGAGCTCCCATTAGGAGGGGGTGAAACTCTGACATCGAGAGAGGGTGATGTTTTTATGAGCACCCCTCTTGAATTTTCCTCCCTCTCGAGGCATGCTGGGGGGAGTATGGAGGTGGAGGAAAGAGGAAATGGAGGCCGAGGGAATTTACAGGGAATAAAGGAAGGAGATGGAGGTGTTGAGAGGGAGCTTTAGGTGACTGAGAGTGAAAGTGGAATGGAGGGAGTCGGGGAGGATGTCGTTGGTGCATGAAAAGACATTGATGAGAGAAGTGGTTCTATAGTTCTTGGGAGAGCTGAAGAGAAGGATAGAAAGAGTGCACCAGGGTGGGTGAGGAAAGGAATAAGACCCCTGATCGAAGTATTTTTCACACCTATTAATGCCATTGAATCCAAGTTGACAACCAAATCAATCCTAGTACGCCCGGTCTAGCTCGCTCGCTCGCCCATTAGCCCAGCTAGGTGCACTACCATTACTCCTCTCATGGTGTGAGCCAGAGGGGCTTGTAGTTGGGGTTAATAACTCCCTCGGTTGCCCAATTCCAGGTGTCCTCAATATCTGACCAGGTGACACCCCATCCGGGTGAGGGAAGTCCCTATGGGCTAGCTCCTTGCAATGGATCCATAGAGGTCAGCTTTGGGACTGCCTAGAATCTATGAGAGTGATCTGTTGCGTGGCATCAATCCCTGTGTTGTCCAATCTATCTGCCACTTTGTTTTCACTTTTCTTTATGTGAGAGGTGGTGAAAGTGAGAAAGGGTCTGAGGAGTGACTGAAAGTTGTGTAGGGGGCCCAGGAGGCGTCAACTAGAGGTTATTTTTTCCAGATCTCTTCCATTTAGGATTTTTGTTTCCAGGTCAATTATGACTTTGGATTCTCCTTCTATGATTAGGCAGGTAAGGTTGTAGTCTAGAGCCAATTGCACTCCTTTAACTAGACCCCAAATTTCCACTGAGTTGTTGGGGTCAAATCCCATATTTTCTGCAGTGAGGCTATGAATTTGACCCTTGTTGTTTCTTATGACAACTCCTAATCCTGAGAGACCTGGATTGCCTTTTAAGGCACCATAAAAGTTGAATTTTTTAAATTTTGGTAGGCCGAGGGGTGGGGGGGGGAAGCCATACAGAGAGAATAAGGGATTTGAATTTGAGGGGGGTTGTTGTGGAAGGGTGGAGTGAGATAGTGAGAAGCCCCAAGAGTTGAGGATCGAAAACTCACATGGATCAGAGGGGAAGTCTTCTTGGGTCCACAGTTGGAGATGAAGAGTTTCCTGAAGGTGCCAGATGATTGTGGACCAGAGGAGAGTGGGTTGGGAGGGCTGAGAGTGAAAGATTCTTTTATTCCTCTCTTTCCAAAGTTGCCAAACTATGAAGCCTGGTAAGATTTTCCAAGTTTTGTTCAGGATTGGACTTTATAAGATTCAGTTCCCCAACCCCTGATTGTGCTCATGATGTTATCTTTGACCCATTTGGTTCTTCTCGTGAGTTGGGTATCTTGATTCCAAATTTCCTCACTGAGTGTACAGTTATTTAGGATGTGATCTGTGGTTTCTTCCTATTGATATCAGAGATGGCAGAGAAAGGGAAAACTAAAACCCTGTATTTGTAGATTGTCCTAGGTTAAGATCTTGTTCTGAAGAAGGAGCCAGAGGAATGTTAATATTTTGGGCCAGAATTTCAATTTCCATACTATTTTCCATATGCGGTCTTTTTGCAGAGTTTGAAATTTTTCCTATAGATTATATCCCTCTTTGAGAGTGAATTTTCCATGGGGTGTGTGTCCCCATCTGAGAATATCTGGATCTATGCTTATCTAGATTCATCTTGGGATAGTTGCTTGTCTCTAATGTTGCAGGTCACAATCCATTGATACTTGAAGTTCCTAATGGGTTGATTTCCATCTTCGCCAGGGAGAGTTGTTAGGGATGTTTGTCCACATATCTCCTACTTTGCAGGTGGCAATATCTTGTATGTGATTTTCATAGGATTGTATATTTTCTTCTGATTGGAGGGGTGGTAGTTGTTGCCAAGAATTTGTCCAGAATAGGGTGCTATGGCCATTGTGAATTTCCCAAAAAGCATGTTCCTATATTATTGGTCGATTTTTCCAAGCCGCATTCCATATGTTGGAGCCTTGATTTTTTTCTTGCATCTTGATCAGATGGATTTTTTGCATGTTTGGGGCCTATTTTCATTTCTAGATCTTTGCACAATTTTATGCTGGAATTTTGAGCCATGTCCACCAAATTCTAGCTCCCATGGTGTTCTTTAGTTTTCCAGAGTCCCGGAGGTGTAGACCACCTAGATATTTGGGCTTACAAACTTTATCCCAGCTGACTAGGGCCCATTTTTTGTCCGAGTTGTGGTCATACCAAAAAAATTTCCTTTGAAAATTCCTTATTTTCTTTATGACAGATTGGGGGCGGCTAGGGATGAGAAGAGGTAGGAAGATATGGCTTGAAGGACTGACTTTAAGAGGGTGATTCTACTAGGGAGGTTGAGGGAGCAGAAGGTCCAATTGTTCAGAAGGTTGGAGATGGAGAGGAGGAGAGAATCCCAGGAGATGTTTCTAGTAGCCGAATATGAAAGAGGGAGTCCTAGGTACTGAGAGGCATGGGAGTAGACATGAATATTTAGAAAATGGGAAATGTGTTGTTGGATTGCATCTGGCTTGTTAAAGAAGAAGAGTTGTGATTTGGATAGATTAAAGGTGGTGCCTAAAGCTTCATTGAAATCATTGAAGATGGACCTCAGTTTGTTTTCTTCTTTCACTATGGGGGTGTTCAAAAGAATTGTGTCATCAACAAATTGGTTGTGGGAGGCTGCTGGTTGAAGCCCATGAAGAGGGAGTCCTTGAAGGGATCCATTTTGAACCAAGGCTTCGATATAGCGACTTAGGCCTTCAACCATTATGAAAAAAAGGAAAGGGGAGAGGGGGTCACCTTGCCTTATTCCTTTTGAAGGTGAGAACGGTTGTGAGGGTGCACCACTAACAAGGATTGAGAAGAAGGTTGAAGAAATGAGGTTCATTATCTAGGATATCCAATCCTTGCTGAAACCAAAATCCATTAAGAAAACTCTCATGTACTGCCAGCTTAATTTGTCAAAATATTTATAAAGTTCAAGATTTAGTAGAATACACAGTGTACGAGTGATTTTGAGTGAGTGGATGATTTTGTGCACAAGAATGATGCTATTCATGATTTTCTTTCCTTCGACGTACCCAGATTGCTCCTTGGAAATGATGAAGGGGAGGATTGGCTTGAGTCTTAGTGATCCAGATTTTATGAGCAAAATGAAATGAATACAGATTATTGAAACATGACTAACATAGAATAACAAAGATACATTAAAACTAGTTTTCTATTCAATAAGGAAATAAGCTGAAACTGTAAAATGCAGCGGAAAACAAGCTTGTTGGAATGGTGGCGGCTTATCTCTGAGAAGAGATGTGACAGTTGTGCTCATTCGCAAGAAGATAATCACAATAAGGCTATGAAGGAATTTTTACAATAAAAAAGAATGTCAAAAACCCTAGACATCCAAAAACCTAACCCTAGGAGATGAAGCTCCAAACGTCATGTGGGCCCCGTTTGGGTAAGTTAGTACATCAATATCCGGGGTTGTAACTTTTGCATACGATCTCTATTTTAGATGCAAGATATCTTGTTGGAAAGGTATCTTCGAGGAGATTAATTTAAGGGGATAAATCAGAGCCTTTGGTCCTTTAAAAATCAGAGCCTTTGGTCCTTGATAAATCAGAACCTTGATCCTGAAAAACCTTCATTTAGGCCCTCAAAATGGCATCAGAAGTTAAAAACTGCTAAAAATAGTAAATCACCAAAATTGCTAGAAAACTGTTTTGAGCGAGTTGGACAAGGTGGGTGGCCATTGATATCCACTTGGATAAATCCTCCCTCCCTTAGGAAGCAATGGTATCCATTGTCTTGAGTTCCCCTATCATATGAGGAATTTCTTGTTGAATTTAGCCCCGGGTGAGCCACTTGCCTTGGTGCAGGAGCTGCCCTACTTTGATGACTCGATAAAGATAGAACCCTTTCTGTCGAGTAACCTGGATCCGTGTGTCCAAAATATGATCATTGGATTCCCATTGCATGCATTCAAGGTTGAGCTCTATTGGTGTCAACTTCTCTTCTATCTTGGAGGTGTCCAATAATGATGGGAAATATGGTCGAAGGAGAGCCACATTGAAGACTGGGTGCAGACCAAGGAAAGAGGGAATGTTGAGCTCAAAATATTTGTCACCCACAACCAAAATTGATTGAAAACTATTTTGAGTGAGTTGGAAAAGATGGGTGGCCACTAATATCAACCTGGATCAATCCTCCCTCCTTAGGAAGCAATGGTCTCCATTGTGTTGAGTTCCCCCATCATATGAGGAAATTTATGTTGAATTTGGCCCCGGGTGAGCCACTTGCCTTGGTGCAGGAGCTGTCCTTCTTTGACAACTCGATAAATATGGAACCCTTTCTGTCGATTACCCTGGATCTATGTGTCCACAATATGATCATTAGATTCACATTCCATGCAGTCAAGGTTGAGCTCTGTTGGTGTCAACTTCTCTGCTATCTCAGAGGTGTCCAATAATGGTGGGAAATATGGCTGAAGGAGAGCCACGTTGAAGACTGGGTGTAGGTCAAGGAAAGAGGGAATGTTGAGCTCAAAATCATTGTCACCCACAGCCTTGGTAATGGTGTATGACCCATAACAGAGTGGGAGAAGATTTCAATGGAGCCTTGTAAGGCATTCTTTCTGCAAGTGAAACCAAACTTTGTCTCCCACCTGAAACTTATGTGGCACCCGATGTTGATCATGGTGCTGCTTGTACTTGACATTAGACTTCTGTAGAATATCCTAAACCTATTGGTAGATGTGATGGATATGCTCACTGAACCAGGTGGCTTCGTTATCTTTTGGTGGAGCAGGGGACAAGTCATATGAGGTGGTCACTAGGGGTAGTGAAACATCCATGGGGCCCAATGGTTGGAATCCCAACCCCACCTGAAAGGGGTTGTGGCCAGTTTAGCTATGCATGGCTCAGTTGTAGCTATGTTGGACATAGGGAAGACTCTCATCCCATGTGCAGGGGTGTTTTTGAATTTTACATGCGTAGGATATGTATGATCATCCGATTGACGACCTGATTTTGGCCATCTATCTGGGGGTGGAAGGCAATGGATTTTGTGAGATTGGTATCCAACAGTGACTAGAGGCTTGAACAGAATGTGTTGAGGAACTGATTATCACAGTATAAGATAATGGTTTGTGGGATCCTAAAATTTACCCATACTCGTTCAAAGAAGAGCTTGGTAGTGGATTTTGTTCTGATGTTCTTCTAACAGGCGGCTAGAATCGCCATTTTGGAAAAGTGATCAACTACCACAAAACAACAGTCGTTTCCCCTCTTGGTGGAGGGGAGGCCTGACATGTAGTCCATTGATATGGATTCCCATAGCCTGTCAGGAGTAGGAAGAGGGGTGTACAGACCCTGTTTCTTAGTGGTCAGTTTGGCAATAGCGCAAGCAGTGCAGGACTTGATATACTTGTCGACATCCTATCAAAGTTTCGGCTAGTAGAAATGTTTCTATAGCACTCCCACTGTCATTTCGATGCTAAAGTGTCCTGCCACCCGACTGTAGTGGGATTTCCAAAGAATCTTTTCATTCTCGCTTGATGGAACACAAATATGGCCTAGATGACAAAACAACCCATATTGATGATGGAAATTAGTGACCACTGAGTTTGCACCCAACATTTGGTAGGTGGTGGAGAAGTCAGGGTCTGTCTCATAGACTTGGGGCCATCCGAAGGTATCATGGCTGCAATATTCTAGCACCATGGTGAGTGCCATGACTGGAGGTCGGCTAAGGCAATCAACAACTCGGTTGGTACTTCCTTTTTTATGCTTGATGTTGAGCTAGAAATGTTGTAAGTATGTGGACCACTTCTAATGGCAGTCATTCTACAATTTTCCTTGGGTCTACATGAAGTGTAATGGCTTGTGATCAGTGTGGATGACTGTCTCCTTCCCAAGAATATAATGTCTCCACTAGTGACAACCTTAAACAATGAATTACATTTTTTTTTCGTAAGTAGGGTACTTACGGACAACGTCTGATAGTGTCTCACTATGATATGCCATGGGGTAGCTGTGTTGAGTGAGAACGATGCCCACAACATAGTCTAAAGAATCTATCTCAATCTCAAAGGGATGTTGCAAGTCCGGTAATGAAAGTACTGTGGATGAGCACAAACGCTTCTTCAATTCATCGAAGGCTTGTTCTTGGGATAGGCCCCACACAATGTTTTCCTTACTGCAACCCCTGGTTACTTGGATGAGGGCCCATGCGATATGAGAGAATCCCACATGAACCCGTGATAGAAATTGGTGGGGCCCAATAAGCTCTAAATTTCAGTGAGTGTGGTTGGGGCTCAACAGTCATGGATGACCTAGATCTTGGTTGTATCCACATGCACACCATGTCGATCAACGATGTAGCCTAAGTAATGGACCCTGTCCATGCCGAAGGATCATTTTTCCAAGTTTGCATATAGTTTGTGTTTCCATAGAGTGTGTAGAACCTGCTGAGTATGCTGCAAGTGTTCCACCCAAGTCTTGTTGTAGATGACGATGTCATCCAGATACACCACTACAAAATTATTAGTGAAAGGTCATAGGATATCGTCCATCATCCTCATAAAAGTTGTAGGAGCATTTGTCAAAACAAAGGGCATGACCAACCATTCAAAAAGACCCTCTTTTGACTTGAAGGAGGCCTTCCATACATCTGTCTGTTCTATTGGGACCTGGTGGTAGCTAGAATTTAGATAAATCTTAGTGAATTATTTGTCCTCCGTGAGTTGATCAAGGAGGTCGTTGATTCAGGGAATCAGGTATTGGTTTCAGAATGTAATTTTATTTAGGGCACGGTAATCAATGCAGAGTCGCCACGTCCCATCTTTCTTCTGCACCAACAAGATTGGGCTCCCACAAGGTGATGCGTTGGGATGTATGTGCCTCTTGTGGAGAATTTCTTGGATCTACCTCTTGATCTCCTTATTTTCTAACAGAGAGGAGCAGTAGACTGGCCCACTGGGTAGAGGTGTGTCTGTGGTCATATCGATGGGATTCTTGACCTGGCAGTGTAGAGGTACCCCGATAGGAGAGGAGAAGATATCTAATTATTCTTCCACAACCTTATCCATCTACTTCTGTTGTGTGGAGATATCGGCCACGAAGGCCCTGGATGTGGCTACGATCTTTCACTCACTTTGAGAAAGAATCACGAAGAAGGAAAATTTCCTGGTCTAAGAGATGACCTTCCTGCATTGCCTGGTAGAGATCAAGGAAATAGCATTAGGATGTACTGCTTCGGGTCCTGTACAATTTTCTATTCAAAGTAATAATAACACTATGAGGCCTAGACTCATATACAACATAAAGTTTCCATAAATAAGGTTGTCCCAAAATAACATTAAAAAATTCAAGAGGAGAAACATCACACAATACCTCGTCTTTGATTGGCTTGATGTCGTACGATAGTCGACATTTTTGGCTAATGCAGAGATCTCTTCCTTGGCGGAGCCATTCAATGGTGTAGGGTTGTGGGTGTGGCATTGTCGGCAGGGATAACGCTTGATGACCTCTACTGAGATGAGGTTCTTATGGCTACCACTATCAATTATGAAGTGTAGTGGGGTGCCTTTTACCCAAATCTATGAATGGAAGAGGCACTTGCCTTATTATGTCTTGTCTCATTCACTAGGTTGGAAGTTGGTGGCAAAAATGGTGGCACTGGGTTGCACGTCAATGATTCATCTTCCCCTTTCTGGTTCTAAATTATAGCCATAATCCACATCTGATTCATAGGCTTTCTCTTCATCCATGAACAAATTCTTTGAGCGGCAGTCAACAATGTTATGCCAAGGGATCTTGTGGAAGTCACACCAGTTCCCAGTATCTTTCTTTGTCTTTCTAGTGTCCTTCTTTACTTATGGCTTGGAATGGTTGTCCTGATATTGTCCATCTTTTCTCTGTCCCTTTTTCTATGGGTTGGGGCCACCCCTTCCTGGCTTTTGCTGTGTGGGCTTCCCCGACTCAAATTGTTGCGTCTTTTGTTTGAGCTTCTGCTTGATTTTGAAGGCATATCGGTAGGCCATGCATAAGGATGAAATGTCTAGAAATTCCATTTCAGTATGGATGTATCTATGTAGATCACTGTGATACTTGACAACCATATGTCGCTATGAATATTTTATACCCATCTTGCTGCGCAAGGTATGGAAGAAATTTTTGAACTCTGGCATTGATTGGTCTCTTTATTGCCACAGTGTGGTCCATTTGGTATACAAGTCGTCATAACTTCCGACAGGGTAGTATTGTTCCTTAATATCATCCCTGAAGGATTCCTAGGTGGTCACGAATGTAAATAATGAAGGTTCCTCTATTTCCTTTTTCTCATAGAAAGTTTCCCACCAATCTTTGACACGGGGAATGACTTTGAGGAGTGAAAATGTAATATTTTCTCTATTCGAAAAGTTATGGATAGAAAAATACCATTCTAGTAGATTCAACCACTTGTCTACATCATTTGCGTCTATATGAACTTCAAATATAGGAATATCAAAGTTGATTTTTACCTTGAAGGGGTGGCGCCTTCACTCAAGGAATATGCATCACCTGTTGGTAGCCGCCGAAGGATTTGCGCAAAACTATCCATCATCTCGTTCCTCTATTGCGTGAGGGATTCCTCAAGAAACATTTTGAAAGGATCTCTTGTCCCATCATATTTATTTTATCCTGACATGAGATGTTTCTTGGGTGTGTGAGATATTTTATCCTCAAGAGAAACAAGCTCGAGACCCAATTCTTTGTATCCTGACCTCGTTGGGGACATGCATTGAGATGACAAAAAGCAAACCGCTCTGATACCATTGATCCAGATTTTATGAGTAGAAAAAAATGAATACAGATTATTGAAAGATCCTTAACACAAAATAATAGAGATACAATAGAATTGGTTTTCTATTCAATAAGGAAATAAGATGGAACTATAAAATGTAGCAGAAAACAAGCTTGCTGGAATGGTGGTGGCTTATATCTGAGAAGAGATGTGATAATTGTGCTCATTCACAAGAATATAATTACAATGAGGCTATGAAGGAATTTTTAAAATAAACAGGAATGTCAAAATGCCTAGACATCCAAAAACCTAACCCTAGGAGATGAAGCGCGAAAAGTCATGTGGGTCCTGTATGGGTAAGTTAGTACATCAACTTCTCAGGGTTGTAACTTTTGCATACGATCTCCGTTTTAGACACATGATAGATATTTGGAAAGGTATCGTCAAGGAGATTCATTTAGGGGGATCAATAAGAGCCTTCATATATCGTTTAGAACCTATATCCTGGAAAACCTTCACTGAGGCCCTCAAAATGGCCCCAAAAATTAAAAACTACTAAAACTAGTAAATTGCCAAAATTGTCAGAAAAATGTTTTGAGAGAGTTGGACAAGGTGGGTGGACATCGATATCCTCCTGGATCAATAATCCCTCCTTAGGAAGCAATGGTCTCCATTTCATTGAGTTCCCCCATCAAATGAGGAAATTTCTATTGAATTTTTCCCGGGGTGAGCCACTTGCCTTGGTGCATGAGCTTCCCTGCTTTGATGACTCGATAAAGATAGAACCTTTGTTGTTGAGTGCCCTTGATCTGTGTGTCCACAATATGATAATTGGTTTCCCATTGCATGCAGTCAGGATTGATATATGTTAGTTTCAACTTCTCTTCTATCTCGTATGTGTCCAATAATGGTGGGAAATATGGCCAAAGGAGAGCCACGTTGAAGACTGGGTGCAGGCCAAGGAAAGGTGGAATGCTCAACTCAAAAGCATTGTCACCTATAGTCTTGGTGATGGTGTACAAACCATAATGGAGTGGGAGAATCTTTTGATGAGGCCCTGTAAGGCGTTCTTGCTGCAAGTGCAACTAAAAATTGTCTCCCACCTGAAACCTACGTGACACCTGATGTTGATCATGGCATTTCTTGTTCTTGGCATTGAACTTCTGTAGAATATCATGAACCTGTTGGCCGATGTGCTAGTTTCGCTCAATGAACTGGGTGGCTTTGTCATCTTTTGGTGGAGTAGGGGACAATTCATCCGAGGTGGTCACCAGGGGTAATGCAACATCCATGGGGCCCAATGGTTGGAGTCCCATCCCCACCTTAAATGGGTTGTGGCTAGTTGAGCTATGCATGGCTTGGTTGTAGCTATCTTGGACATAGGGAAGACTCTCATCCCATGTGCAGGAGTGTTTTGAATTGTACATGTGTAGGATATGTGTGATCATCTAATTGATGACTTCAGTTTGGCCATCTGTCTGGGGGTATAAGGTAGTGGATTTGGTGACCTTGGTATCCAGCAGTGATCAGAGGCTCGACCAGAATGTGTTGAGGAAATAACTGTCACGGTCTAAGATAATGGTTTGTGGGATCCCAAAATGTACCCATACTCATTCAAAGAAGACCTTGGCAGTGGATTATGTTGTGATGTTCTTCTTGCAGGCGGCTAGAATCACCATTTTGGAAAAGCGATCAACTACCACAAAACAACAGTCGTTTCCCCTCTTGGTGGAGGGGAGGCCCTACATGTAGTCCATTGAGATGGATTCCCACGGCCTATTAGGAGTAGGAAGAGGGGTGTACATGCCCTGTTTCTTAGTGGTCAGTTTGGAAATAACACAGGCAGTGTAGGATCAGATATACTTGCCGACATACTGTTGAAGTTTCGACTAGTAGAAATTTTTCTGGAGCACTGCCATTGTCTTGTTGATGCCAGAGTGTCTTGCCACCCAACTGTAGTGGGCTTCCCAAATAATCTTCGCATGATCAATTGATTGAACACAAAGATGTCCTAGATGACACAACAACCCATATTGAAGATGGAAATTAGCGACCACTGAGTTGCCATGCAAAATTTGGTAGGTGGTGGAGAAGTCAAGGTCTGTCTCATAGAGGTGGGGCCATCCAGAGGTCTCGTGGCCATAAGATTCTAGCACCGCAGTGAGTTCCACGACTGGAGGTCAGCTAAGGAAATCAATAACTGGGTTGTTACTTCATGTTTTATACTTGATGTTGAGGTGGAACTATTGTAAGTATGTGGACCACTTCTGATGGTGCTCATTCTGCAATTTTCCTTGGGTCTACATGAACTATAGTGGCTTGTGATCATTGTGGATGACTGTCTCCTTCCCAAGAATATAATGTCTCCACTAGTGGCAAGATTGCACAATGGAGTACATTTCTTTATCATAAGTAGGTTACTTATGAACAACATATGATAGTGTCTCACTATGATATGCCATGGGGTGGTCGTGTTGAGTGAGAACAATGCCCACATCATAGTCTGAAGCATTTGTCTCGATCTCAAATGGATTTTGCAGGTCTGGTAATTAAATTACTGGGGATGAGCACAAACACTTCTTCAATTCATCAAAGGCTTTTTGTTGGGACATCCCCCACACAAATTTTGCCTTACCACCACTCTTGGTTACTAAGGGCCCATGCAATATGAGAGAATCACAACATGAACCTGCGATAGAAATTAGTGAGGCCTAAGAAGCATTGAAGTTCAGTGAGTGTGGTTGGTTTTGGACAGTCACAGATGACCTGGATCTTGGTTGGATCCACATGCACAACATTCTGATCAACGATGTAGCCTAAGTAATGGACCATGTCCATGCCTAAGGAGCATTTTTCTAAGTTTGCATATAGTTTGTGTTGTCGCAGGGTGTGAAAAACCAGTTGAATATGATGCAAGTGTTTCGCCCAAGTTTTTTTGTAGATGAGGATGTCATCCAGATACACCACTAAAAATTTATTGGTGAAAGCTCATAGGATATCCTCCATCATCCTCATAAAAGTTGTTGTAGAATTTGTCAAACCAAAGGGCATGACTAGCCATTAAAAAAGACCCTCTTTTGACTTGAAGGTGGTATTCCATACATCTGTCTATTCTATTGGGACCTTGTGGTAGCCAAACTTCAAATAAATCTTACTGAAGTATTTGGCCCCAATGAGTTGATCAAGGAGGTCGTCGATTCAGGGAATCGGGTATTGGTTTTGGATTGTAATTTTATTCAGGGCTTGGTAATCAATGCAGAGTCGCCAGGTCCCATCTTTCTTCTGCACCATCACGACTGGGCTCCCACAAGGTGATGAGTTGGTACCTATGTTCCTCTGGTGGAGAATTTCTTGGATCTAAATCTTAATCTCCTTGTTTTCTAATAGAGAGCAGCGATAGACTGGCCCATTGGGTAGTGGTGTTCCTAGGGTTAGATCGATGGGATGGTTGACCTGGAAGTGTAGAGGTACCCCGATAGGAGAGGATAAGATATTTGAGTATTCTTCCATGACCTTATACACTTGATTCTATTATGTGGAGAAATCAGCCGCAGAGGCCCTAGATGTGGTCGTGATCTTTTGCTCACTTTGAGAGAAAATCATGAAGAAGAAAAATTTCTCGATTTGATAGATGACCTTCCTGCATTTCTTGGAAGAGATCAAGGAAATATCACTAGGAGGGACTGCCTCAGGTATCTTGTACAATTTCCTGTTCAAAGTAACAATAACACTATGAGGCCTACACTCATATACAACATGACATTTCCATAAATACGGTTGGCCCAAAATAACATTACAAACTTCAAGAGGATAAACACCACACAATACCTCATCCTTTAAGGGCTTGATGTCGTATGATCGTTGACACTATTGGTTGACGCAGAGATCACTTCCTTGGTGGAGCCATCCAATGGTGTAGGGTTGTGGGTGTGACATTATCGACAGAGACAACTTCTTGACAACCTCTGTTGAGATGAGGTTCTTCTGGACACCGCTATCAATGATGAAGTGCAGTGGGGTGCCTTTTACCTACATCTATGAATGGTATAGGCGTTCGCCTTCTTCTGCCTCGTCTGGTTCATTAGGCTGGAGCTTGATGGTAGAAACAATGGCACTAGGTTCTGCATCAATGATTCGTCTTCCTCTTTCTCGTTCTGACTCAGAGTCAGAACCCACATCTGATTTAGAGGCTTTCACTTTCGCCACCAACGACTTCTTTTAGCAACAGTAAACAATGTTATGCCAAGGGATCTTGTGGAAGTCGCACCACTTCCTGGTATCTTTCTTTGTATTTTTGGTGTCCTTCTTTACTTACATCCTGGATTGGTTGTCCTAATATTTCCCATCTTTTCTCTGTCCTTTTTTTGTGGGTTGGGTCTACCCCTTCCTGGATTTTACTATGAGGGGTTCGCGGGCCCAAATTTCTATGTCTTTTGTTTAAGCTTCTGCTCAATTTTGATGGAATATCGGTAGGCTACGCCCAAGGATAAAATGTCCAGAAATTCCATTTCAGTTTTAATGTATCTATGCATAGCACTGTGATACTTGAGAACCAGATGTTTATCTGAATCTTTGATACCCATATTGGTATGCAAGGTATCCGAGAAATCTATGAACTTTGGCACTACTTGGTCTCTTTCTTGCCGCAGTGTCGTCCATTTGGTATACAAGTCATCATAACTTATGACAGGTAGTACTGGTCCTTAACAACATCTCTGAAGGATTCCTAGGTGGCCACGACTGTAAATAATGAGGGTTCCTCTGTTTCCTTTTTCTCACAGAAATTTTCCCACCAATCTTTGACACGGGGAACGACTTTGAGGAGTGCAAAAGTATTCTTTTCTGTATTCGAAAAGTTATGGACAAAAAAATACCCTTCTAGTAGATTCAACCACTTGTCTACATCGTCTGTGTCTATCTGACCTTCAAATATAGGAATATCGAAGTTTATTTGTACCTTGAATGGGGTGACGCCTTAGCTCGAGGAAGATGTGTCCCCTGTTGGTAGTCGCCGAAGGATTTGTGCGAAACTATCCATGATCTCATTCCTCTGTTGCATGATGGATTCCTCAAGAAACATTTCGAAAGGATATCTTGTCCTATCATATTTATTTTCTCCTCCCATGACAGGTCACTTGGTTTTACGAGAGCTTTTATCCTCAAGAGAAACAAGCTCGAGACCCAATTCTTTCTATCTTGACCTCGTTGGGGACATGCATTAAGACGACAAGGTGCATACCGTTCTGATACCACTAATATGGATTTTATGAGAAGAATGAAAGGAATACAGATTATTAAAATATGCTTAACACAAAATAAAAAAGATATAGTAAACCTGGTTTTCTTTTCAATAAGGAAATAAGCTGAAACTGTAAAATGCAACGAAAAATAAGCTTGCTAGAATGGTGGCGGCTTATCTCTGAGAAGAGATGTGATGGTTGCATTCATTCGCAAGAAGATCATTACAATGTGGCTCTAAAGGAATTTTTACAATAAACAAGAATGTCAAAAACCCTATATATCCAAAAACCTAACCTTAGGAGATGAAGCGCCAAAATTCATGTGGGCCCCGTTTGGGTAAGTTAGTACATCAACTTCCTGGGGTCGTAACTTTTGCATGCGATCTCTGTTCTAGGCGAATAATAGATTGTTGGAAAGGTATCATCAAGGAGATTCATTTAGGGGGATCAATCATAGCCTATGTATATGATTGGAAACCTCTATCCCAAAAAACTTTCATTTAGGCCCTCAGAATGGCCCCGAAAGTTAAAACCTACTAAAAATAGTAAATTGCCAAAATTGCCAGAAAACTCTTTAGAGTGAGTTGGGCAAGGTGGGGTGCCACCGATATCCACATAGATCACTTAGAGATATGACCTTGGAGATGATTTTGTAGCTCACATTGCAGAGTGTTATGGGTTTGAAATTCTTCGGATTTGTTACCCTCTCTTCTTTGGGTATTAGGGTGAGGAAGGTGGAATTGAGTGTTGGGAGAACTTTACCTGAGCTATGATATTCTTACACCAGCTTCCACACTTCGTCCCTTAGCATTGGCCAACAGGAGTGGAAGAAGTCTATTGTGAAGCCATCTGGTCCTCGATCTTTTCCTGTGGGTAAGTCCTGGATATCCTGATCCACTTCTTCCTGTGTTATGGGTGTCATGAGGGCTTCTTTTTTCTCTTGGGTAATTAGAGTTGGTATGTTTTGGGTCACCCTCTCTATTGCTAAGGTCAGGTCCACATGGGGTTCTAAGAGGAGTTCCTTGTAGAATCCTAATATCTCGTGCATTATTTTCTAATGAGTTAACAGGATGGTGCCCTGTGAGTCTTCCAACTTCATGATACGGTTGATGAAGCGTCTTTGGATCATGGAACGATGGAAGAATTTGGTGTTTTTCTCTCCCTCTTTGAGCCATTGAACCCAATATTTCCGTCTCCAAAGAATTTATTCCTTCTTGTATATTTCTTTCAATTCAATTTTAATATTTTTCTCCTCCTGTTGCTAAGTTATTGTGTGCCTGGTATGAATGATTTTCTCCTGAGGGGCCTCTAGTTTTTGTTCCAATAGTTTCCTTTCCTATAATATATTCCCGAAAACTTCTTTGTTCCATTTATTCACCTATTGTTTGAAGTGTTTTAGATTTTGCTGGAAGAAGTACATTTTGGTTCCCTTATGGATTTCCTCCATGCTCCACCAATGCCGAGCTAGCTCTTGGAAGTCCTGGTGGGAGAGCCAGAATTTCTGAAATTTCTGTGCCTTTTGTTTAAGCTTCTACTCAATTTTGATGGCATATCGGTAGGCTACGCCCAAGGATGAAATGTCCAGAAATTTCATTTCAGTATTAATGTATCTATGCATAGCACCGTGATACTTGAGCACTAGATGTTTCTCTGAATATTTGATACCCATATTGGTGCGCAAGGTATCGGAGAAATTTGTGAACTTTTGCACTACTTGGTCTCTTTATTGCTACAGTGTGGTCCATTTGGTATACAAGTCATCATAACTTCTGACAGGGTAGTATTTCTCCTTAACAGCATCTCTGAAGGATTCCCAGGTGGTCGCGACTGTAAATAATGAGGGTTCCTCTGTTTCCTTTTTCTCACAGAAAGTTTCCCACCAATCTTTGACACGAGGAACGACTTTGAGGAGTGCAAAAGTATTCTTTTCTGTATTCGAAAAGTTATGGACAAAAAAATACCCTTCTAGTAGATTCAACCACTTGTCTACATCATCTGTGTCTATATGACCTTCAAATATAGGAATATCGAAGTTTATTTGTACCTTGAATGGGGTGACTCCTTAGCTCGAGGAGGATGTGTCCCCTGTTGGTAGTCGCCGAAGGATTTGCATGAAACTATCCATGATCTCATTCCTCTGTTGCGTGATGGATTCCTCAAGAAATTTTTTGAAAGGATCTCTTGTCCCGTCATATTTATTTTCTCCTTCCATGAGAGGTCACTTGGTTTTACGAGAGATTTTATCCTCAAGAGAAACAAGCTCGAGACCCAATTCTTTGTATCTTGACCTCGTTGGGGACATGCATTACGACGACAAGGCGCATACCGCTCTGATACCACTGATCTAGATTTTATGAGAAGAATGAAAGGAATACAGATTATTAAAATATTCTTAACACAGAATAAAAAAGATACACTAAAATTGGTTTTCTTTTCAATAAGGAAATAAGATGAAACTGTAAAATGCAACGAAAAACAAGCTTGCTAGAATGGTGGCGGCTTATCTCTAAGAAGAGATGTGATGGTTGCATTCATTTGCAAGAAGATCATTACAATGTGGCTCTGAACGAATTTTTACAATAAACAGGAATGTCAAAAACCCTAGATATCCAAAAACCTAACCTTAGGAGATGAAGCGCCAAAATTCATGTGGGCCCCGTTTGGGCAAGTTAGTACATCAACTTCCTGGGGTCGTAACTTTTGCATACGATCTCCGTTTTAGGCGAAAAATAGCTTGTTGGAAAGGTATCGTCAAGGAGATTCATTTAGGGGGATCAATCAGAGCCTATGTCTATGATTGGAAACCTCTATCCCGAAAAACCTTCATTTAGGCCCTCAAAATGGCTCCATAAGTTAAAAACTACTAAAAATAGTAAATTGCCAAAATTGCCAGAAAACTCTTTAGAGTGAGTTGGACAAGGTGGGTGGCCACTAATATCCACATCGATCACTTAGAGCTATGACCTTGGAGATGATTTTGTAGCTCACATTGCAAAGTGTTATGGGTATGAAATTCTTCGGATTTGTTACCCTCTCTTCTTTGGGTATTAGGGTGAGGAAGGTGGAATTGAGTGCTGGGAGAACTTTACCTGAGCTATGATATTCTTACACCAGCTGCCACACTTCATCCCTTAGCATTGGCCAACAGGAGTGTAAGAAGTCTATTGTGAAGCCATCTGGTCCTCGATCTTTTCCTGTGGGTAAGTCCTAGATATCCTGATCCACTTCTTCCTATGTTATGGGTGTCATGAGGGCTTCTTTCTACTCCTTGGTGATTAGAGTTGGTATGTTTCGGGTCACCCTCTCTATTGCTAAGGTGAGGTCCACATGGGGTTCTAAGAGGAATTCCTTGTAGAATCTTGATATCTCGTGCATTATTTCCTAATGAGTTAACAGGATGGTGCCCTGCGAGTCTTCCAACTTCATGATACGGTTGATGAAGCGTCTTTGGATCATGGAACGATGGAAGAATTTGGTGTTTTTCTCTCCCTCTTTGAGCCATTGAACCCAATATTTCTGTCTCCAAAGAATTTATTCTTGCTTGTATATTTCTTCCAATTCAATTTTAATATTTTTCTCCTCCTATTGCTAAGTTATTATGTGCCTGGTATGAATGATTTTCTCCTGAAGGGCCTCTAGTTTTTGTTCCAATAGTTTCCTTTCCTAGAATATATTCCCGAAAACTTGTTTGTTCCATTTATTCACCTTTTGTTTGAAGTGTTTTAGCTTTTGCTGGAAGAAGTACATTTTGGTTCCCTTCTGGATTTCCTCCATGCTCCACCAATGCCGAGCTAGCTCTTGGAAGTCCTGGTGGGAGAGCCAAAATTTCTGAAATATAAAGGGTTTGAGATTGGGGGTGGCTATTGTGTCTACCCATAGCTGAACGGGCCAGTATTCCAAGCCCAACTTCAGAAGGATGTTGGATTCTACCAATGAGAATTCAAAAAGGAGAGTTTCTGATATAAGGAAATGGTCTAGCCTATAGGCTATTTGTTGGTGCTCTAATCACTTGTTGGTCCAGGTGTAGGTGCCATTTCCATTCTCTATGTCAACCAATTTGAGGTGATCTATGAGTTCCTAAAATTTTAAGCTATCATGTTCCAAGCGATTTCCCCCCTACTCTTTTTTCATCCAGTGTGAGAATCATATTGAAGTCTCTGTTGATTATTCATCGTTTGTGCTTATCTAGAGAGCCCAGGTAAGCTAGACTCTGAAGAAAGAGATATTTGTCTTGGATGTTTTGTGGTCCATAGGCATTGGTAATCATTCCATCCTTGTCCAAACCAATGGCTCGGTAGTGAGCTGTGAGAGTGCTTGGAGTAGAGAATCCTTGGTCTAGGTTAACTGTGGAAGGGTTCCAAAGGATGGCAAGGCCCCCTACGACACCTTTCGAGTTTGATTGATAGGATTCAGATTTGCTCCAAAATATTTTAATAATGTCTTCTATGGTTTTATGCATGCATTTTGTTTCTTGTAACATGAGAATATTAGGGTCTTCCGTCTTGATGCAGTTTTGGAGAATCCTTTTTTTGGATCTCCCATTTAGGCCTTTGATGTTCTAGGTGAGGATATTCATTATTAATAGTTTGGAGGTAGGGAAAAGGATCTCTCTGAGAGCCTTTGTATCTGTCCCAAGTTGATAATATAATTGCATGCCTCCTTTATTAGCTAGTGTGGGAATTTTCTTCCTCATCTTTTTTTTTCCTTTAGGTGTCTTCTTGGGTCTAGGTTTGGGTCCACACTAATACCGAGTCTTGAGGTAGCTCCTACTGATGAGTCCAGAAATACCTTATGGACTTTTCTGAGCTGGTCTTATGGTATGGTTTATAGATATTTCTTATTGAGTGGTTCTTCTAACCTGTCTAAGTCAATTTTGGCTAGGTATTCCTCATCCATTTTCATGATTGTGTCTTCTTCCCTTTCTGGTTCTTTCCCTGAGTATGGAAAATCCCATGGGTTTTCTTGGTTACCTATAATCGGGTGCACCTATGGCTGCTGATCTTCCTTGCTATTGATGTGATCTTTTTCCTTCGCCTTGTGTGGGATTTCCACCTCGTCTGCCTCTGGGAGGTAGTTAAGGGCTTCAAAGGAGTTGGTGTTGGGGTTCTTTCTTCCATTATTGGTGGTGGGTTTATTCTACATTTGTCTTTTGTGATTCTGAACCTGGGTGAATCCCTCCTTTGGTTTCTCTTTATCTTTCGGCTTCAGGGGGGGAATTTAGGGAGAAATATCTGAAAATGTGCCCATGTTAATGGCATTCCCGACATATGAAGGGAATGTGTTTGCAGTCTATGGTTTGGGCCCATTCCTCATCCTGGTATTCTAGGGTTATTGTGCCTGGCAAAGCTTTGGAAAGGTTCATATAGACACATATTCTTGCATAAGAGGTGTATTTTCTCAATTTGGTGGCTTCTGAAGACTTGAAATGTTTGCCCAGGGTGTTAACAATGCCCATTAAAATTTCTTCTGACCAAAACTATTGAGGCGAATCCATACTGGTGCATAGACAAAAGTTTCCTTTTCAGGGTAGAAGCGGTATGTCCAAAAGCATAGGTAGAGACCTGAAGAGTTATAGAAGTAAGGTCCTCCTTCGAAGATGCCATCATTGTCCTCCATGTTATAGAATATGACTATGAAGAACCCTTTGGATATTAGCTGGTGCTCGTAGTCTCCTTTGGGGTTCCACCATGCCTTGATCCAACAAGCTAGTTCTTTTTTCGAGGGCTAGAGGCCTAGGAATTTGCCTATGAGGGCATGTTCTCTCATGAACTGTGCATGATTCCCTATTTTTGTAGTCTTGATGACATATATGGGCGCAACCGGAGCTTGGGGGACACATTTTTCGTGTATCCAGACCCGAGCTGCTTTTGGATGTGAATATTCAACATCCATATTTGTTCCTTTGCTTCCATCAGTTTCTTCTTGCAGCTATTTTTCTTGTACATGAATTGGTAGTTCAAAGGATGGTCATTGTGCACGTGAGTTCTCTAGGTCGTTTGCTACAATGTTGTGATAAGAGGGGGCTTTCAGCCCCTCATCTACTCTCATTATGTTGTGTCAGTTAGAGTTGCAAAGAAGAGCATGCCAGTCGCGTACATAGGAGGGCAATAGTGGTCAGGGCAGAAGGTCATCTGATGCATGAAACCCTAAAACTTGAACGATTCAGTTGGAGGTCTGCCACAAGTGTTTTTGGGCCATAAATTTGTTTTTTTACATTTTTTTTCCAGTTTTAGCTTATTTTGTATATTTGTTTTCTTTTTTCTTTTTTTTTCCTCTTTAGTTTTTAAAGTTTCTCTTTAATCCTTTTTACTATCTATTTTTATTTTTATTTTTATTTTTATGTTTTTAATTTCAATTCTTTTATTTTTCTTAGTCTTTTTTAGTTTTTAATTTATCAAAAACAAATGAATTATATATTTTTTTAAATATTAAAAACAATGTTATTTAACTACAAATTTTTTTCTATGTATTGAAGTAAAGGTAAGAAATGTGTCTGGTGTTTTCCACTATATTTTAAAAGTATGTATAGTGCTCAGAAGAGATAGTTCTTTGCGCTTTCCAAAAGTGTAGTTGAGGACCAAGAGAAGGACTCACAGGACAAGCAAAGGTCGCAGAACCTTTGACACGTAGAAATTATTCCAAGTCGGAAGGATGCGCAAGCTTAGGAGGAGAAGCAACAATGTCCATTGGATCACTAGTCCCGATTACCCAATGTCTATTAGATTAGATTCTAGTGAGCAGAGGAAGCATAGATGAGGAGATCAGATCTTAGTCGTTATATATGAGTGTGTAGACCGATAGTTGTTGGATCCTAAGGAAAGTGCACAAGACAAGTTCCGAAGTCATCGGAACCGTCCATCATCAGAGATAACACGTGACAAAAGATCATCATTTCACTGACTTAAAAGTCAAAGGAAGGAGGTGCTCTAACCCCTCAAACTTGCAATATGTGAGGTCATGAAATGATCCTGGCCGTTGGATCCAAAGGACATGTGGTGAGCGATTGGAATTTCACTGACTCGCAAACTGGAGAAGTCAAAGGTACGAGTTGTAGGAACTCATGATAAGTGAGGTCATGAAATGATCCTGGCCATTGAAGCCAGAGGACGCATGGTGAGCGATCATCATTTCCCTGACTTGCGAGTTGGAGAAGTCAAAGGTGAGTGTTGTGGGAACTCAGGATATGCGAGGTCATGAAATGATCTGGGTCATTGGATCTAGAGGACACGTGGTAGGAGATCAACATTTCGCTGACTCGCAAATCAAGAAAGTCAAAGGCAGAGTTGTAGGAACTTGTGAAGTGCGAGGTCGCAACATGATCATAGTGGTTGGATCACAGAGGGTTGTGGACCGTTGATCTGGAGAGTGAAGCGCTCAAATGTTTGGCTCGTGGTCATAGAGAAGGTCACATAGTTGAAGGATGAAGGGAGGAGATAGCACTGCGAAGCTCCATTTCAGATTTCATGAGTTGGAGATACAAGGCAAGTCATAGTAGGAGTTTGCGATATGTGAAATCGTGATGAACCCCTCTTACTTGGCCCACGGTCATAATTGGTGGTCACATTGATGAGGATTAAGGGAGGAGCTAGCATGTTGTTGGGATCCACATTAGAGATCATTGAGATCTCCAAGTACCCTATTGAATAAGTGCTTGTTCATAGCTCGTGGTCATGTGAAAGGAAGGAGCTAGCCTAGCTAAGCTTCATTTTGGAGATCATGACTTGGGAGACTCGAGATGCCTCATACCAAGATCCCCGAGGTCACGATTCGCGAAGCACCTTCTAAATAGGTGTTTGTTTACCGCTAGAGGCCACATGAAGGAAGCGGCTTAGAATCCAAATAAGCCATAGGTGACTGGATGAAACTGCCAGAACGCAGTGATGAAATTGGCTAGACAACTCGAGGAGATGCAGGGTGATTGCTAGAGGATTTGAAGAGTCCTAAGGTAACTACCAGTGGAATGAAGAATATTCATAGAGGATATTGACAGATGGGAAAGCATCAAAGTATGTAACTGCAACAGAGAGGATGAGATCGATAGTGACAGAGAAGACAGAGTCTCAACCTCTAGAGAGGCTAAGGAATCTCAACATAATGCCCAGTGATGATGAACACATGGGGGTAACCACCAAAGAAGATAAAGAGTTGCCATAATGATTAGGATATGACTAGATGTGAGAAAGGCATGCATAACAGGGGAGTGAGGCACGGAGAGGTACTTCGCATGTAGGATGCAGTAGGTGCATAGAGAGTATAAAAACATAGAATAGAGAGGAGATGGTGGTTGTTGTTGAGTGTGATTTATGTGAGTAGAAGATGGTTGTGTGGAGTAGCTTAAACGAATAGAAGAGGTGTAGCACATAGAAGGGAAATGTTGCACAGAGCATAAAACATAGAATAAGAGAAAGTGCAAGGGGATTCAAGTAGGAAGACACTGATGTAGGCAAAGCAGGGCAGTGTAGAAGAACAATGATGTGACTGGTAAGCCATTGATAAATCCAATATCACTGTGATATATTTATGAGAAGAAAAGATTTATATTTTATGGTGGAGGGGAGGTGCTAAGGAGGATGGGTGTCCTCAGAGTTTCAAGTGGGTTGTTGAACACAGGGAGATGTAGCTTCCATCTAGTTGCAACCAAAAAAACTAGGGTGGCAGGGTGGTGCAAGAGAGAACTATTGTTCTCTGTTATACAGGTCGGTGCCCGTGTGACTGGAAGTTGGTTCTTCCATCCAGTTGGTGCTAGAACACTTAGGGAGTTGGTGCTTCCTTCTAGTGGGTGCTAGAGAAACCAAGGAGTTGTTGCTTCCTTCTAGTGGGTGCTAGAGAAACTAGGGAGTTGGTGCTTCCTTCTAGTAGGTGCTAGAGAAACTAGATAGTTGGTGCTCTCAGCAAGTTGCAACTTGGAAAATAGAGGTGGTAGGCTCACAATGAGTTGGAGCTCATAAGTATGAGAATGTATAGAATATAAATATTACTTATCATATCAAGAAGAAGAGGTTTTTACCCTTTATGGGTTTCCTCAAGAAATCTTTGTCTCTGTGTTTTTCATGTATGTGATTGATGTTGAATGTTCTATTGCTTACCTCCCTAAATTATTTTGATTTTCATTAAGTGCTTTGTAAGGAGTTTAAAATAAGCATAATTGTTTAGCACAGTAAAAACGGATTCACCTGCCCCCTCTCAGTTGTCCAACGGGATGAAATGCCTTTAAACCCAAATATTACCTTACAATAATTTGATAAATGGGCCATATACTTTGTGGGTCCAATCAACCCACAAGTAGGAAGATCAGGGGCAAGGCACATAATCACTATTATGGAGTATTTGACAAGATGGGTAGAAGTTGTTGGAGTTACTTGACACACACGTAGGATTTATTTTTCCTAAGGTTTTTCCTTGTTTATTAGTGATAATTAGTCATTATCCATTCTCTTATATTTTAGGGGAGAATATTCCACCCGGAGAATATTCTCTTCAGTTGACACTTCAATTTGACTAGTTGAGTTGAGTCTAGATGTTGCATTGGTTTTGTCACCATGGAACATTGAGATCATCACCATGCTAATATGAAGTTGCCTTGGGATCATCACCAGACTGGCGCATTACCCTTGATTCCTTGATTTACTCCTCACTACACTTTTTTTAGTCAGTTAACTGAAGACTGGTAGACTAGTTAACTCAACTAGGTGGAAGTTCACTCCCGTAACTGTCTGAGAGACTAGACTAGGTGACAGTTTACTCCCGTAACTACTAGTGTGTGTCCAGATCACTCTATACCACCACTATGGCACATTAGTTACTCATGTAT
>ML781895.1:1013215-1031902 GCA_009831015.1 Picea engelmannii | reverse complement strand
GCTTCGCAGGTTCTCCTCTGCCACTGTCGCACTTGCAGAGCTCTCTCCTTCTCTCTTCAACAGCAACCAACCATAGTCTGTTTCCTCATCTCTTATACACACAGGCACGACGTTTCAACTTCCCAACTCCTTGGGAAAAATGAAGACAACTGTCTAGCCAACTGAAACTCTAACTGATCAACAATTAATTTGCAATTATGAATCTGTTTCACTAACGGATTTGTAACTGAAGCGTTAAACTGTAAGGAATAACAACAACCCTACGATCAACACTTGATCCAACGGTTCAGATCCAATCGAGATTTCACCTATCGCGATTTCGACACTCTTGGCATTCAGAGTTTTTGTCACTTACAAATCTCGTGACCAAGGGCTGTGACTACAGCCTTATGTCTCTCTATCGGGGTTTCGACGTTTTTAGTGTCGAGATGCATATGTACTCGGAACCCCCGATTCTCCGATCCCCGAAGTGCTCTTTTCCCGAGCCTTAGCCCCTTTCGGCTACACAATGGTCCATGTGACCTGCGATCACGTGACCACCACCATACCTCTCGAAAATGTGCGCTAGCCCACCTGGCTAGAACATGATCCATATGACCTGTCTCCGTGTGACCTCGGTCATATCACTCCATCGGAGTTTCGGCATTTTCGTTGTCACGGTGTACATGCCTCCAGGATTCCCGATCCTCGATTTCTCGATCTTTATCCCTTTCCGGCTACACAATGGTCCATATGACCATTACCCATGACCACAAGCTAACCCCGTCGGGGCTACGGGGTTTGTGATGCATCAATGCATTCACCCGGTGATTTTCCGATCGGCCAAATCCCGATGCTCCTTTCATATGCTAGCAGCTGGCTGACCCTGGTTCACATGACCGTTACCTGTAACCGCATCCTTATCTCTGACAGCTGGAATCCACTAATCCTTTGTCCTCCTTCGTTGTTGTGCTGGCAGTTGTTCCCGACTTATCAGGATTTCGTGGATCGCGATTTCGAGATGCACAAACCTTTGTGGCTGGGATCTCCGATTTCCCGATGAACCAAAATGCCGAAGGCGCCTTGATCTTCGACACCTGTCCCTCAGATGGATGGTCCCTATTCATCCATACTCCTTTTGACCCGATCCCCGAAATTCCATACAGAGCTGTGATCAACGGTCCTGGTGTGATCTTGTATTGACGGTTGCGATTGAATCGCAATATCGCGTTTCGCGATTTCAGGGTTTTCATTGACGAGTGATTTGGACCTTTCAAAGTCCCGAACCCCGATCCGTACAGAGCTGTGATCAATGGTCCTGATCCTTTCTGGATTTGACGGTCCAGATTCAATCGAGATTTCTTTCATCACTATTTCACAATGCGCAGATCCCTTGTCACTGGGATCTCTGATTTCCCGACAGCGCCTGATCCTTTGCCACGCGTCCTTCCAGATGGACGGCTCTGATCTTTCTTGGTAACCCACACACTACCTTTCGTATCGGGAGATCGCATTTTGCGATTTCGGGATTTCTGATGCACTTGTTCACGGGAGTCGCGGAACCCCGATTCCTGATTCTCCGATACAGGCTGACGTCACACGTGATTTGACACGTGTTAAATATTGCCACGTGTCACTCTGATTCGTGACTTACTTGTGCCTGGCTTGTTGAATCTTGCTGCCACCTGTCATTTCCTAGTTGTGCCACGTGTCCCAAGATGATGTGGACTGTCGACGTGAGTTGCATCAACGGTCTAGATCTCATGTTGAACTGACGGTGCAGATTCAGTCAGGATTTTGCATATCGCGCAATCGGGGTTTTCGTTGTCATTGTTCTTTGCATTATGAAATCTCGATCCCCGAAACTCCGATGGCTTATCTCCCTCGCAACTTCTGCAGATCTGATGGCTGTCGGGTATCCGCTTCCAATCTGATGGCGCAGATCACTTCTTCTGCAGCCAACTCCTGTTCTTAACATCTCTGCAGCTTCTCCCGATCTAACAGCTGTCGGGATTTTCGAGTGTGATCCGACGGCTCTCGGTCTCTTTCCTGTGCTCCTTGCGCATATAAGAACGCTATTCCTCCTGAGCTTATCCTCCTCGAATCCTTAGACTACAACTTATTTCTTTTGCTCGACCTCGACCATCTTCCTATCGGGTCGAATACCCTTCATCACTCTGCTTGGATATTGCTCTGTCATCATTCTTCTACCATAGACGATTTCCATCAATGACAACCTTGACATTCTGCATCCCTGCTATTTCCATATTTCCAACATAAGAACCCCGAGAGGCATCATGATATCGACGCATAATCGGAAGTCCCGTGGATAAGAGGTCGGGGAAGTCCATCGTGAAAATCTTGACGAGTTTAGAACCGTCCATCTGCTGGGACAGGTGGCAGGGATCGAAAGTCCATCGACATTTTGGAGTTTCGGAAGACAAGAGTCCGAGATCTGTTGAACCCCGAAATGGTGAAAGGATCATAGCTGTAGGATCTCAGGGAGGACACGTGTCGTGTGGTCGTCTAGATCGGGGATGTGGTCATCGGAGTTCAGGTAAGTGAGTGTTCATGGTTTTGTAAATTGGCGAAACCTGAGGGTTGAACTGAACCATCCATCACTTGGAACGTGTGTCATAAATCCTAAGAGAGTCGGGGATAGACGTTTCAGAGGTCCTGAGGACAGGATAGTCTCACAAGTCGAAACCGCGGAGTCCGATTTTCTGAGAAGAAGAGAGCTTCGTGTGGGGCCCAGCTGATGTCGTCTCATCCTAACCAGGGAATTGGGAATTTCCAAGGTGAAAACTCGAAGCATACGAGAACCGTCCATCCTTGAGGACGTGTGGCCGAGATCGAAGTGATCGGGAAATCGACATTCGTGAAATCGGGGCAATCGAAGGCCAAAGAATTTCGATAATTGAAGTCACGAAACCCCGAGGGAGATCTAGAGCCATTGATCTCAGCGACTGTTCACCGTCGTTGATTTTGGTTACAGTGGAAGGGCGTCCTGGTGGCGTCATATCAGGAATCCACGAGTCGGAAGATCGAGGATTCCGTGGGTGAGAGATTTACTACATTTCAACACTCGAAACCCCGAATCCCAATAAGGTATATGACTACGGTCATATAAAAGGAGGTCGCGTGGATTAAACGCATAGCCCGAGGGCTAAGGCAGCAAAGGAGCGCATCGGGATATTGGAGGTCGAGGCATTGGGATTTTGAAAACCCCAAACCTGATTCTCTATTCTTCTATCGTCGAAGAGAACACTGATCGGCCTAAAGACTGTAAAGTGTCGAAAAGACCTGTGAGCCAATTTTCGAAGGAGATTCCAGTGGGAATCAGAGCAGCCACTCCGGCTCAAGGGAAGAAATTGAATGAACATTAAGACCAGGAGGTCAGGCGCGGGACCTGCTGAGGTAGGATCCCGGGTGGATGCCATCAAGTGGTATCAGAGCCTTGTTCTTGTCTATATATTTTAGGCAGGAAGAGGCAGGAAGAGGTAAAGAGAAAGTTCTGATACACATCCAGTGGTATCAGAGCTTAGAAAAGATTCTTTGCTTTCTATAGTAGAGAAAAAGGAGAATTCACGATGCCACCAAGGAGAAGATATAGACAATCACTCGATCCAGAGGAGGAAAGGGAAATGCCCAGAGGAAGGGGTAGAGAAGTGCATAATCCAGAAGTAGAAAGAGATCTGCATAACTTACGTGCTAGAGTTGTGGACATGGAGATAGGACAAAGGTGCACAGTTGATGTAGGAGATATCAGTGAGTCCAAAAATGAAGATGATGCTGGACATGGAGAATAAGAAATCATGACGGAAGATGCAGCAAATGAGCACTTACTTAAAGCTGTTGCAAGAATGGGTGCAAAGGTGAAAATGGACATTCCAGTTTATGAGGGAAATCTGGATGTAGAAGAGCTTCTAGACTGGATTAGAGCTCTAGACACCTATTTTGACTATGAAGATATCGAAGAGGACAAGAAAGTCAGGCATGCCGTCACGAGATTAAAAGGACATGTAGCCTTGTGGTGGGATGAACTACAAGTGGATAGGCATTGCCAAGGCAAGCAGAAAATTAAGAGTTGGGATAGGATGATTGCAAAGATGAAGGCAAAATTCATCCCCAGGGACTATCAAATTTCTCTGTTCAGGAGAATGTAGAACCTAAGACAGAAGCTAATGTGAGTAAAGGAATATACTGAGGAATTTTACAGGTTATATATCAGAGCAAGTCATCGTGAAAGCAATGATGAAAAAATAGCCAGGTATATGAATGGCCCGAGATATGAGATTCAGGATGAAATGAGTATGGTAACCATCCGAATGGTGGAGGATGCTTATCAGATGGCTTTAAAAGAAGAAGAGAAGCTTAGCCGAAAGTAGAGTCAAAGAGGCTGAGGTAGAAGTCAACCCAGAGGCAAATCAGTTGCCTAGGAAAGAACCCAGAAGTCCAGGGATGACTGGAAGAAACCTCAGACTCAGACAGAGAGAGGTGGAATCTCACAGCAAGGGATATATGCTAAACAGAGAGAACAACATACTGAGTAGAGAGGAGGATATGCTGATAATAATATGTTTCCTCGTACCAGAGGTAGAGGAAGAGGAAGAGGTGGAGTAATCACATGCTTCACATGTGGAAAGAATGGGCACAAGTCTTATGAGTGTCCATAGAGAAAGAAATAAATCGGAGAAGCTCACATCACCGAGGCACAGAGGCAATATGTTGAGGCAGAAGACGCTGAAGGTGGAAGATTGATGGTAATGCGAAAAGTCCTTTTGACACCAGAGGAAGAAGTGGAAAGTTCAGTCCAAAGGAAAAGACTTTTTAGAACAACTTGCAAGACCAAGGATAGAGTGTGGAAGGTCATTGTGGACAGTGGAAGCATGAACAATCTCGTTTCAACTGATATGGTAGAGAAGTTGGAGTTGGAAATGACTGATCATCCAAGTCCATATAAAGTTTCGTGGCTACAAAAAGGACATCAGGTAAATGTCACTAAACAGTGCTTAGTTGAATTCAAGATAGGGGGATATAATGATAAGATATTATGTGATGTCATTCCTATGGATGTTTTTCATCTATTGCTGGGTAGACCATGGAAATATGATAGAAATGTGATTCATGACGGGAGGATGAATACATATACCTTAGAAAAGAACGGGAGGACTCATATGTTGCTTCCAATCAAAGATAAAGAAGTGAAACTAGAAGTAAGCAACACAGTACTTCTCCTGAGTGGGAAGGAACTCCTTACTGAGGTTAAGAAGAAGGAGGATCCACAGTTCATTGTGGTAAGAAAACCAAATATTGTTCTGACTAGCACAAGAGTGGACGATTTACCAGAAGAGGTTCAGGAACTATTGGAGGAGTTTGCTGACATAGTAGTGGACAAACTACCTCATTCATTGCCACCAATGAGAAGTGTGAGTCATCATATCAATCTCATACCTGGAGCCAGTTTACCAAACAAAGCTGCGTACAGATTGACGCCGAAAGAGAATGAAGAGGTCAAAAGACAAGTCTAGGATTTGTTCGACAAAGGTTTGGTCAGGGAAAGTTTGAGCCCGTGTGTTGTTCCAACAGTACTCATTCCAAAGAAAGACGGAGGCTGGAGGATGTGCACTAATTCAAGGGTGATTAACAAGATAACGATCAGGTACAGATTTCCATTGCCAAGAACGGATGATTTGATGGATTGCTTAAGTGGAGAAAAATTATTTTCAAAGATTGATTTGAAGAGTGGATATCACCAGATTCACCTGAGAGAAGGTGACGAATGGAAAACAACATTCAAGACAAACGCGGGTTTGTATGAATGGCTTGTTATGCTGTTTGGGTTAACAAATGCGCCAAGTACCTTTATGAGGTTGATGAATGAAGTCCTGAAGGATTTCATCGGAAAATTTGTTATCATATATCTGGATGATATACTGATTTTTAGTAAAATGGAAGATGAACATCTGAAGCATTTATCCATTGTGATGAAGAGATTATAGCAAGAGAAGTTGTTGATAAACATAAATAAGTCCTCATTCATGAAGACAGAGCTCATTTATTTGGGATTTGTTATTTCGGCAAATGAGTTGAGGATGGATCCAGATAAGGTGGAGGTAATCAAAAATTGGCCATCACCGAGGAACATATTTGAGGTGAGAAGTTTTCATGGGTTGGCTAGCTTCTACTGAAAATTCATTAGGAATTTCAGTGGAATTAGCGCAGTGATGATGGATATAGTGAAGAAAGGACATAAATCTTTTCACTGGACTGAAGAGGCTGAGAAGAGTTTCAATTTGTTGAAACAGAAGATTACGAAACAACCAATTCTGGTGTTGCCAAATTTTCAAAAGACATTTCAGGTGAAATGTGATGCAAGTGGGTTTGCGATAAGAACAGTCTTAAATCAAGATGATAGACCGATTTCATATTTCAACGAGAAACTGAATGAAGCGAAGGTGAAGTATTCCACGTATGATAAGGAGTTTTATGCCATCATACAGGCATTGAAGAAGTGGAGGCATTATTTGATTCCGAAGGAATTTGTTTTATATAGTGATAACCATGCATTGCAGTTTGTGAATCAACAGGAAAATTTGAATCAGAGGCATGTTAAATGGGTTGAATACATGCAAAATTTCACATTTGTGATTAAACATATTTCTGGTACTGCTAACAAAGTTGTTAATGCTTTGAGCAGGAAGTGTTTGTTGTTGCAGGAATTCAAAGTCAAAAAATTGGGTTTTGATGATCTCAGAGACATGTACGGAGATGATCTAGACTTTAAGGATGCGTATGAAGTAGCTAAGAATCCAGTTCTCAGAGATAGCAGCTAATGGGCTGAATACATGATCCAGGAAGGATTGTTGTTTAAAGGCAATCAACTATGTATTCCGAATTGCCCATTGAGAAAGAACTTGTTGAAGGAAAAACACAACGGAGGATTGGCCAGACACTTCGGTCATGATAATACATTTGCAAAGCTGAGCGAATCATACTTTTGGCCAGGGATGCGATTAGAGGTCAAGAGGTTTGTAGACCGATGCATAATTTGCTAGCATTCAAAGGGAAGGAAGAAGAATGCGGGTTTTTATCAACCATTGCCCATATCTGAGAGGCCGTGGGATGAAATTAGCATGTATTTCATATTGGGATTGCCAAGGATGCAAAGAGGATTTGATTCGATCTTTGTAATAGTGGATAGATTTTCCAAGATGGCACATTTTATCCCATGTCAGAAAACCAGTGACGCGATGCACATCGCAAATCTGTTTTTCAAAGAAGTCGTTCGACTTCACGGCTTACCAAGGAGTATTGTTTCGGACAGAGATACAAAGTTCATAGGGCACTTCTGGAGGACATTATGGAAGAAGCTAGGGACTAACTTGTTGTTTAGTTCAGCTTATCATCCTCAGACGGATGGACAGACACAAGTGGTGAACAAAAGTCTGGGAGACTTGCTGAAGAGCCTGGTGGCAGAGCACCACAACAGTTGGGACAATACATTGCCTCAGGCAGAGTTTACGTATACTGATTCAGTGAATTGGAGCATAGGGAAAAGTCTATTCCAGATTGTATATGGCATGCAGCCGAGGAGAGTTTCTAAATTGAGAGATTCAGAATAGACTGCTACTAGGAGCACTAGTGCAGAACAATTTGCGGAGGCGATGGAAGAACTTCATAGCCGGGTGAAGGAGCGACTGCAGAATGCAAGTCAGGAGTATAAGCGGAGAGCAGATCAGCATCGAAGACGACTCCAATTTGAGGTTGGTGACTTGATTCTAGTGCACTTGAGAAGAGAAAGGTTCCTGAGAGGAACATACAATAAATTGAAGATGAAGAAAATCGGACCATGCAAGGTCTTGAAGAAAATTGGAGAAAATGCTTATGAGATTGAATTACCCGATGGGATCGAAATTTCTCTGATATTCAATGTCTCAGATTTGTACCCATACAAAGCTGAGGAAGCAGGAACAAGTGATGAACAGTCAGAGGTTCAGTGGAAAAAGTAGATGCTAGTTGCAGATAAGCCATAGATGGAACAGATACTAGATAAACGAGCGGGTAAGAAGACCAGAAGGAAAGAATATTTTGAATATTTGGTCAAGTGGGAGGACCATCCAGTTGAAGATGCTAGCTAGGAGACTAAAGCAGAGATTTTGAAGCATGGACATACCGTGCAGGAGCTCATGGACAAGAGCCCATGAAAATTTTCAAAGCAAGGGAGTATGATGCAGGAGCATCTCCCAGTTCAAGCAAGCCAGCGCGGAATGCAAGTGGACAGCTGGACAAGCTAGCACAAATTTTGAAAATCTCTTGGATTGATGAGCCATCTTAAATGAAGCCATTAAGATGAGATGCACTTGTATTGTAATCAGACCTTGAGAATCCCGCTCTCGTCTGAAGTAGATAGAGGCATTTAATATAGTTAATGCAGGTAGATAGAAATTAAATTCTAGATTCGACAGTTTTAGAAGGAAAGAGGAAAACGGGATATAGACACCCTCATTGTGGATTGTAACATAATTCTAAGAATTGAGAAGAAGAGCATGCAGAGAGTTGTGGAAGAACACCCATGTACAGATTTTGAATTAATAGAAGAGGTTGATTCAAATCCATGGTTGTGTGTTTGTTATTTGTGTATGTATGTTGAATGCTATGCTCATGAGTATTTACTTCCTATTATGCATTTGTTTTACATGCCATGTATGAGTGATTTCTTGCTGAGTGTTTGAAATCTGAGAAAGGAAGTAGAATGAATGAGTTTCAATTGTTTCTCTATCTGAGCAAGGATTCCTGCAAGGAGTGTAGTTGAAGTCGTCCGCAAGGAGTGCGTTGACAGAAGGCTCAGATACTTTAACTCTTGTTCTCGTTCACCCAGAAGTGAAATTGGGTTATAGGAGCCATGCAAGGAGTGCACAGGCTAAGGAAAGTCTCAGTTGTGAATCTGAGTGAAGCATTAAAAGACTTCTGCTGCAGGTGTGCGCAGAGTCGAAAGAACTCAACACGTGGAAGTGTTCGAGGATTGTCGCAAGGGGTGTGTGCAAGAGGTTTCTTGAAGACTCAGAATTGTGTGAAGTTCAGGAAGAACATGATTTTCAAGTTCATCGAAGAGAAGCACAGGGAGTTTGTGCTGTGGAGTGTTTGAACAGGCACTGCAAAGTTACGTGCAGGAGGACCAGTTTTCACAGAGGAATACTGGGTTCATCCCATAGAAAACATCAAAGAGGAAGAGATCAATGGTCAGGATCTTGTGGGGAGGATTAGTGAAATACCACCAGCCGTTGGATCTATTAAAGAAGCAAGGAGGTTACGACCGCGTTTGGAGTTCAAGTTCCAGGGGTCGTGAGTCGTTGGATCGTTGATCAGTTACCCGTCAGCCGTCTGATCTGACAAGAGTTGTACAGGGTTTAAACCCTCATGAGAAGAGTAAGAACCCTGAGAGGTGTCAGGATATCAAGGTGTCGGGGTTCAAGAAATCGAAAGTCCTGTGGATAAGAGGTCGGGGAAGTCCATCGTGAAAATCCTGACGAGTTCAGAACCGTCCATCTGCTGGGACAGGTGGCAGGGATCAAGAGTCCATTGGCATTTCGAAGTTTCGAAAGACAAGAGTTCAAGATTTGTTAAACCCTAAAATGATGAAAGGATCCTAGCCATAGGATTTCAGGGAGGATATGTTTTGTGTGGTCGTCTAGATCGGGGATGTGGTCATCGTAGTTCAGGTAAGTGAGTGTTCATGGTTTTGTAAAGTGGTGAAACTCGAGGGTTGAACTGAACCTTCCATCACTTGAGATGCGTGTCAGAAATCTGAAGAGAGTCGAGGATCGACGTTTTGGAGGTCCTGAGGATAGGATACTATCACAAGTCGAAACCGCGAAGTCTGATTTTCTAACAAGAAGAGAGCTCTGTGTGGGGCCCAACTGACGTTGTCTCATCGTAACCAGGGAATCGGGAATTTCTAGGGTGAAACCCCAAAGCATATGAGAACCGTCCATCCTTGAGGACACGTGGCCGAGATCAAAGTGATCGGGAAATCGACATTTGTGAAATCGGGGAAATCAAAGGCCAAAGCATTTCGACAATTGAAGTCGCAAAACCCCGAGGGAGATCTAGAGTCGTTGATCTCAGTGACTATGCACCGTCGTTGATTTTGGTTATGGTGTAAGGGCATCCTAGTGACGTCATATTGGGAATCCATGAGTCAAAATATCGGGGATTCCATGGGTGAGAGATTTACTACATTTCAACACTCGAAACCCTGAATCCCGATAAGGAATATGACTGCAGTCATATAAAAGGAGGTCGCATGGATTAAACGCATAGCCCGGGGGCTAAGGCAGCAAAGGAGCACATCAGGATATTGGAGGTCGAGACATTGGGAGTTTGGAAACCCCGAACCCGATTCTCTATTCTTCTATCGTCGAAGAGAACAGTGACTGGCCTAAAGACTGTAAAGTGCCGAAAAGACCTGTGGGCCAATTTTCGAAGGAGATTCTAGTGGGAATTAGAGGAGCCACTCTAGTTCAAGGGAGGAAATTGAATGATCCTTAAGACCGGGAGGTCAGGCACGGGACCTGCCGAGGTAGGAGCCCGGGTGGACGCCATCATGGTGTGTGTCCAAATCACTCTAGACCACCAATATGGTGCATTAGTTACTCATGTATCCTATACCTATTGTAAATTATTCACTCTTTGAGTGTGGAAAATGGTAAATGAGAATTATTTCACTCATTTTCTCCTTCTTCTTCTTTCTCCAATTCTCTCTGCAAATGTGTGTATTATTGTTTAGCTAGATATATTTTGTCCAGGTTCAAAACATTTACAAAAGCAAGACCAGTCACATACTTCACCGTAGAGACTATTGTGTGATTTTTTTTTGAGAATGTAGTCATATGATTTGGATGTCCATGCTTGTTACTTAGTGATCAAGTAACAGAGTTCCTGAAAAAGATAAGTACATCATTGGTCGAGGAGTTTGAAATACATCATCATAAGACTACATTGTATCATCCTTAGGCCAGTGGAACAGTGGAAGCTTTCAATAAAATCCTGGAGAATGCTTTGAAAAATATCTTCAACATAGGCAGAGATAAGTGGGACTCAAGAGTTTTTGCAGTTTTATGGGCCTAGAGGATGAAAAGGAAAAATTTGAAAGGGAAGACACCTTTCAGGTTGGTCTATGGGAAAGAAGAAATGATGCCAATGGAGCTTATTCTACCTAGCTTGCGCATTGCAGTGATCACTGATATTTCAGACTCTGGTGTAATAGAGGATAGATTGTCATATTTGGTACAATTTGAGGAAGATTAGTTTGTCATAGGTTTCCATCAACAAGTTTAGAAATCCAGAGAGAAGGCATGGAACGATAGAGACATTAAACAAAAAAAGTTTCAATTAGGGGACTTAGTATTACTCTATGAAAACAATTTCATACAACATCCTAAAAATTTTAGAATGTACTGGTTAGGACCCTATGCCATTAAGGAGGTGATAGAGATAGGTGTCGCATAGTTGGAAAACCTGAATGGAGAAGTCCTTGGAGGAATGGTGAATGGAAGTTGGCTAAAACTCTATAGAGACAGTTGATGGTATGTGCAATAATCTGGGTTGCACTGGACCACATGTATCATAGTAACTATACTATAGTAGGATGGTAAAACATAGAAAAACATATAAAAAGTAGAAAAAGGAAGAAAAACAAACCAAAAGTAGATATAGAAAAATAAAAAGAATATAGATTACAAAGGCATAATAACTTGTGTAGAAGGAATGATTATCGCACATCGGGATGGAACTGTGCCAGTTAAGACAAAAATACATAGAAGAGAAAGATCACGAAACAAACAGATGTAAAATCATAGTAGTTGCACAATATGGTATTGACAATATTGTTAAGGGGCATTAAAGCACATTAACGAAAGTGACAAAATGGAAATGACAGGTCATAAAGATTTCATATAGTATTAAATGATAAAATCCACCAGAAATCATGACAGATTGGTGGTACAAGGAAAAAAATCACATGATGGATTTGGTAATAAAGATGCATTTATTCAACCACTAATCAACTCCATTGGAGAATTGGACAAGTTAGTTAAGGCATAAAGGGACATGAACAACTGGAAGTGAGGCACAAAAAAAGTTGAGGGACAACAAGCCTTATTTATTGTTACTATGAACCACAAGCAAGAAAGAGTGAACAAATAATAGGAGCAGAACTAAGAAGGAGATAGAAAGATGAAAAAAATGTTAAGAGTTATCGGGTTTTACAAAAATGGCACCACCGAAAGTACCAGCTCCCATACCAAAGAAGGCCTACACAAAAGTATCACTAGTAGAACTAGATGTACTAGAGGTTGAGGTGACTACGGGAGAAGAATCATCATCGGTTATGAGGTTTCCTCATGATTACATCCCACCGAGAAAATACGAAACACCACCAGTGAAAGCGTCGAAGAATGTTAACCACATACTGGTGACACTCGAAAACCAGAAGGGGTCACCATTGATGAATATATGATGAGGAAGGTGCCACAAATACGATATGCAGACCATGAAATTAAATATATAGAGAAGTTACCTAATTTTGTGCCCCACCATTATTTGGAATTGAAATTATACCCAATAACAAACCAGAGCGTACCTGTGCCTTACGAATGGGCTAGAGGATTGGAGCGATCATGCCTGCTCAATCTCCTCAACATCCCACACTTTGAACAGACGAACGAAGTAAATGAATGCATCAATTCACTTCTATATTGTGTGCATGGAGGGTTTATGTGTCTAGATAGGACAATATCACTTGACACAGATTTGATCGCTAGGATCACAGGTTTACCAAGCCAAGGAAAATATTCCACCCCAATGTTTGAAGACAAGAAGACTGATAGGGATTTTTCATAGCCCATGAAAAAAACATTTTTCAAAGTTAGAGGGGTGTGTGGCCTAGACGTGCCCAACATATGTGACCCAAATATCAAACTTGAGACACAGATGTTAGCACACAAGATGCTATGGAAATGCAGGAAGGACCAAGTGCCAAAAAGGGTGATAGTTGTAGTAGAGAAGTGTGTGGAAGGGATATCAATGAGTTGGGAACCCTTCCTATTAAACCAATTTATTATTGACTGTGTGGATGCACAATATAAAGGTATGGATTTCCATTACCCATGGATTTTTATTTTTCTTGCATTCACAACATGGGAAGAGCCGGAGGATGCACAATTTTGGGGCCTAAGAGGGAAACAATGTCTACTAGAAAGTACCAGAACTTTTGGTATACAACAAACAAATGATGCCAAACATATACCAATGCCTACTTTTTTCTCTATATGGAAAGGATTTGACGGTGCATTAAGGATACACAAAGCATAATGCCATAAATGGTGAAAACATATGCATCGGTTGCAAAGTTTCGAATAGACTAACATCACATATATGTTGAAGCCAAGAAAGACCCAAGATAGGAGTGGGTCCAGACAAAATACAAGGTTATTGAAGAATATATCCATCTAATTATGTAGGATTGGGACCCATATTGGAATATCCTTGTCGATGGCCTTGAGACACAACAACTTGGAAACATAGAGGTAGGATAACATAATAGTATAGGGAATGACTGAGAACATGGCCGAGGAAATAACACAGAGGATATAGTGGAGGAAACACCATCAATAGAAAAACAAAACCGATAGTGCCTAGGATAGAAAGGAAAATAAATGACAAGGGAAAATGGTTAGCATGAGGTGTGTGAAAAAAAAAGAAAGCGCACAAGGAACCGCTTGTTTATACATTGATGGATGATGACATGCACCACATTTTTTATCAATTCAAGGATACTATTGATGAGGTAGTTCATCATATGTCATGTTGCCAGGATGAAATCGAAAAATGGATGCAAGAGAAGATGTCAGAATTGCAACAATGACTGGATATAATAATCTTTGTAGAAGAAAGAAGAACAAAGGAAGGACAACCAAAATGCATGATGGGGGAAGGAGAAGCTCCCACTTCTCGTTTCTAAAAAATGGTTGAACGGAACCGAGTGATAAAACTATCGACATATGCCATCGAGTTACCCACACCCAAAATGAAGGCACAAGTACAAGGAATGAGCCACCTGGACTTAGTCGTCTCACATATGCCAACAATAGTTTTGCAAGAATTGCAAACATGTATCTCTCAGGAATTACAACTCTGTGCACATACCTCTTGCAGTGAATGGACATAGGTTACAGAGGAAAGGACTGAACTATAGCAAGAATACGTAGTGACTCTCCAAGAAAAGAGCGCGGTGGAGTAGGAAGTGGAGATCACATTGAAGGAGAAGACAAAGGCCAAATAAAAGTCCAAACATGCAATGAAGGAAAAGAATGAGGTCGAGGAAATGGTCAAGAAATCTCTAAAATAAAATGATGAAGCCAAGATAACGACACAGAAGGCACAAGAAGCCATCTAGAAGTTGTACAACTAAATTTTGGAAGTACTGATAGTAGTGGAAGCTACTATGGAGAAGAAGGTTTTGAAAATTGGCAAAGCCATCAAGGGCTTCTGCATGAAAATAGAGGATCTACAAATTCAAATTACACTCGGGATACCACCATAGGTAAGAGATGGAAGAGAGAGAATGACAATGAAAATTGTGGCCAACATCAAGAAGGTGGAAGAAGAAAGCATGAAACTATGCAAGGAAAACACACAAATATGGACAGATTTGATAGAAGATCCACATATGAATATTGTAGAAGAAAAATTAAGAGAGGCGTAATAAAATTCCCAACAAAATTTAGATATAATAAACACACTTCCACCAGCTGAACATATGATRACCATTTTGGCACATAGGAAATCATATGTGGAAGTTRAAAAAATGAGGGATCAACAAAAKATCCTTCAACAATGCTTAGGCCCATTGCAGGAACAGGCACTCAAGGTGATTCGAGAAATGGCAACTRCACAGGGAAAGGTGAAACAAGAAGCACACGAATCGAAAGAAAAGATTATAGAACTTACCACACAGAAGGTAGAAGATATTGTGGAAACATAGGAAACTATAATAAGGGAWGTTGTGTYAGCCAAGGAATCCTACCAAAAATTCATCCAAGGGTAGAGGAGCATGCAACATGCCTAAGTGGCTCAGGAGGAGCCACATGTGAGTGTTGGGGGCATGTTGGACATGAATTATGGAAACAAGATTCATGAAAAATCCTAAGTATAGAATATGTGTGCAGAAGAAGAAGGAAGACTAGGGAGTGTGAAATTGAGGTGAATTCAGGAGTATAGTGCAGAGTGAGAAGAATAAAGAAGAGGAATAAATCAAAAGAATAAAGTAGGGAATAAAGAAAGAGAATAAATCAAGAAAAAAGGAAGGATGATATCCTGATGTGCTAAAGATAAAAGGACATACAAAAGAAGAGAGAACAAAAGTCAGAGTGCAAAAGAAACATGCATATAGAGAAACAACCCCAAAAAAGAAGTCAACTTGAGTTATGATGCGTTGTAATAGGGTTTAGGGATGAGCAAAGTAGGGTTTTAAGCCCTAGAATTGGAGAATAAATATGTAATGGGTTGTGAGAATACGGGTTATGTCGGTTGTTTTTCTTCTTCTTCTTGAGTGAGTTGAGGAACTAACCATTGAGTCTATGTTTGAGTGTTGAGGAGATGTTGAAAGAGAGAGAGAGAGAGAGGCTTGCACTACAGAATGAGTAGGCCAGGAGAAGGATAATATAATCATGGTGTATCTTTGTAAAGTACAGTGTGCAAGCCTAAGAAACTTGCATAAAGAATAATAAAGAAGCCATCCATTGTGGACATAGCCTAGAGTTGGGAGAACCACATTAAATACTGTGTTGAATGTATTTTGTGTGAGTGTTCATGGGTCATGTCTAGATGCATATTAGATTACATTTGTCTTATGTGTAATCATTGCACAATAGTTATGACTATTACAGTAATGGGTTTATGTTGTAATCTAGAATATAATGGTAATATGAATATGAATTCATTAAGTATCTCATGAAGAAAAAAGAAAAAATTACATGCATGAAACCAATAAGTAAAAATGAATAGAATGGTAACCTCCCATTCACTCACTACTATATAAACCTAGTTCCTATAGTCCCAATAGATACCTCCGGTGAGACTTCATATGCATGAAAATGATGCCAAAAGGGCCGGTGTCGAAAGGGTTTTGTTGGTCAAGATAAATCGAACATAGGTTCTTACAACTATGTGAATGCCAACATAGGGCATGTATACATTGTCTTATGCACACTTGACACTTAACCTGGGGCATGTAGGTATGCACCTATCACCACTATAGGGCACGTACATCTGTGCAACTAAAGAAAAAAATAATAAAAACTTTATTTGATGAATACAGGGCTTCCAAAATTGGTGATTGAGTGGCATAAATGAGCATGAATATATTGATAAAGAAGTATTAGACAGTGAGGATTCCTTATAGGCTCTTCATCATTGTGGATTGAGGAAGCTCTATGAGTGCCCCAACATGCAGGAAAAAACAAAACTACTATAGTTGATTGGATATTGGAACCTAGAGGCAAATGCCTTTATGCTAGATGGTCAATAATTGAACATAGATGTAGAAGACATATTTTCCATCATTGGCCCATCTCATAAAGGTGATGTGGTCAACCTCAAAACACGAGGGGGAATTGGCATGACCATAGAAGATTACATAACCTCTTGCTACACACCTAGTACACAATGTCTTGAGAGACAAATCCCAATCCGTAGCATAAAAGATTTGAGCCTGAAGGTAATTCTTCATACTATCACCAAGATAGTAGGGTATGTTGCACTACACTAGGCATCCATGCCATAAATGTTCTACATGGTGGAATTCTTGCATCCAGTGATTTATGACTAGAGCACAACCTTACTATAGAACATGAAAACACAATTGACTAAATGAAAGAATGGAAAGATGAAGAAATTTTGATATGGGAGAATTCTTTATTATTTCTTCTTTATGAGAGTTCCCACGATGAGTTCACTTGTCTATATGGAACCAAACCAAATTTCATACCATGCCTACTGAGGTGGTCTGCATTGATACAACACTTGGGAGGTGGGTGTCTACTTAGTGCACATGATGCATTTTTTGACTAGTGGGAGCGATAGATTATTGTCATTGATGACTATCCCTATGAAGGTATAAGCTTCATCTATGACCTAGATATGCCCATGCTTATCAGTGACATACTTCATTATATTGGTAAGACAAATTTTAATTTTCGAACTATTTAATTTTAATTTATTTATTATTTAAAAAAAATATTTTTGGATGGATTAAAGATAACAAAACTTTGTGAAAGTATAGATATTGGACCAATAAAACCAAGGGGATACCCTTGTCATAGACACATGGGGCATGGTAAGGCTCGAGTAGGTAAATATTTCACTCACATGGAACATACTTTACAAAATTTCCAACATAACCTCGACTGCCTTACACAACAGATTCCCATGGTTTAGATTGAGGATTTTCCTGAGCAGATGCAACAACAAGTCATTGGTGTACCATGAGCATGTGTATGGTTGTTCTGACATCTGTCCAATCCCATTGTGTGTTACAGAAACACACATGTGAGGGAAGGACCCTCAGTATAGACTGTATATATGATCTTTTTGGACCGACCTATAGATAGACACCCAGGGCTAGAGGCCGAAATATTCTAACTTAAAATCCATATTTTTGTATTATTAGACACAGAAGTAATAATATATACAACTCTTTTTTTCCTTATTACTTATATATGAAATGTGTTTATGTACATTTATATGCATGTTTATTTCTTTACATATGCGACAAATTCCAATACAACACATAGTTAGTGTATGCATCAGATACATAATTTTCACTTCTAAAAATGTGAACAAAAGTAATATAATTAAAATATCATTACAAAATATGTACCCACAAGAGTCATCGAAGCAACGTGGGATCATGCAAAAGGTATTGATCGTTAAGTTTTGACACCACCAGCTTGGAATCTAGGAGAATCTATAAAAATGATATACCATGCGCAATAATAGCTCTTAGGAGTTCAATCATGACGCTATACTCGACCATGTTATTCATTGTTGGCCCTAGATAAGCGCCTCCATACACAACCCCACTTGGACCTCAGGTGAATAAATCACCCATGCGATGGAAGAAAGGTTCTGAGTGTGATGGCTTGTTCCATCCGTGAACCCAACATGGACCGAATATTCCATCGAAATCTACCAATAAAGAAGAAACGATATAAGCCATTAAGATCAAAAGAAGAGAAAAAACAATAAATACTATCTATGAACAATAAATACAAAGGGTAAATGCTCGAGCAACAATGCTCAATTGTAATACCTCTTAAGGTAGAGCCCATTCCTAGGCTCTGGCAACCAATTACCCTTGTAATAAGATAACTCATAAGATCCTTCCTTAATGGCATGCCTCACGATGTAAGGACTATGAGACATCACATTAAACATGCATGCCCCTAATGTGTCCTTATCCTGATCATAAACAATAACAAGGTCACCTTGGAAAAGATCCTTGGGTAGGTAGAATTGTCATATTGATACTTGACACGTTTCTTGTGCATCTCGTTCATGGTGGCAACACCATGACATTGTTCATCTAGTTACTCTAAGTGAACAAGAAACGCTTCCAAATATGTCATGTCAAGAATAAGCTTGACC
>ML781895.1:988522-1009137 GCA_009831015.1 Picea engelmannii | reverse complement strand
AAATACATGAGGAACAACTGATGTTTTTGATGGTTGGTTCTTGTGTGACAACCATGAATATAACAAATGTTGGTTCTTGTGTTAAAAACATTCATATCATTTACTTGTTTTCTCACTACAATAATATTTTAAGCACACATGCATTGGAAATGATAAGCCATCAAAGTGCATAAGAGAGCATTTTCTTCATGTTATGAATCATGGCAAGATAGATCAATAGATGGAATAAAAGTGCAACAAAGTGTAGTTCGGACGAGACATGTTGGTCAACAATATATGACGTGATGAAAGTGTAAATGGAATCAAATGGTAATGAATATCCCCCCCCCCTCCCCTCCCACCCGACTGAATATGTATTATGTGTATGAAAAGGTGAAAGGAAATGGAACATGGTGAGGGAATTTTACAAATTCATTAAATCTAGTATGTAATGAATTGCATGAATAAACAGTAGAAAACAACATACCTCTACTTACCCAAAAAGTAGATGAACCATGCAATAGGGATGTAGTTGTTGCTGGATCATTAAAAATTTGACTGTTGTTGTCGCTTCGACTCGATCATGGGATGTGAAGTGAAGGAATCTAAACTGTTGATTGGTTGTATGAATCAAAATATGAAGTCTGAAAGTGAAACTGTGGTACTCTCATATGGATGGAAAAATATTGTTGCAACTGTTGATGGAGTCATGCAAAAGTGTATAGTCTTCACCTGCTACTAAAATCGATGGTACAGTTCTAGTCATGTGAATGAATGTGTCGATGTTGAGCATGAAAAGAAGTCATTAGATTATTGACCATTGATTAATGTCATTGACCAATGTGAGGAAAAATCATCATTGATGTCAATAAGTGCCAAGGTACTTAAGTACATCTTGTGAAGTGCGAATGAATGAGCTGATGTCGATCCATTTGAAAGATCTCACGATCAAGGGACATTGATGTATTCCCATGTTTGTTAGTGATAGAACTTTCCATCAAGGTATGCAAGCCTCAAGGTACTCAAAAGGACCCTAGTCTCTATCCCAGATAAGGTGTTGAGGTCGATCGGGCCAGACTTGTTGAAAGGTGGGCTTTAAGGAATCCCACATCATTCAATGTGAGTTCATACAAAATGATTGGTAGGACTATAGATGAAAAGATATTAGTAGCAAAAATGTTTATGAAAAAGAGAGTAGGATAATGTAGTCATGGAAAGGAACTGAATGGTTTTATTCATACGGAAAAATGAATGGAAAAATAAGAAAGAGATGTATGCGAATGAGAAGATAGGCCTGCATGAAGTCATGACAGATAAGGCAATGAAAGGTGGACTTCAATACATGGATGATGAATAAGCTTCGAAGGAGAAAGGTAAATTATCATTTCATGGCATAATTGGTTTTCTAAAAGATGGTGGTGTAGCGACAAACATCACGACATGTGTGGTGAAACATTTAGCTCCTTAAAGCTTTTAATAAAGCATGTTTTTTTTTGAAAAGTTTTGTGATTCTCAAAAATCACTTCGGTCATGAGATTGGATCGTCTTCGAACTTGTAAAGGATTAGTACTAATCCTACATGAAAAGTGTGATAGCTTTGAAAAATAAGAAATGCGGGAATAATTATGAATGCAAGAAAATCAAATTCAAAAACAAAGTAGATTTTACCCGGCGTACCCTTTTTGCACAAGTTTTGTCATCGATTGTTGTTTGAAGTGACTCAAGAAACCAAGTTAGCTCAAATGTAAAAAATAATATTTTAATTTTTTTTTCAGGATTTAGGAAATGTCCATTTGAAATTTGTTTTTATTTTTACAATGTTTTGATTTTTTTTTTCTGTAAAACTTTTTCCTTTTATGGTTTTCTTATTATTATATATATTTTTATATTAAAACAAAACAAATAGGAAAAAATTATTTTTATTATTATAATTTTTTTATAATAAAACAAAACAAATAAAAGAAAATTATTTTTATTATTGTATTTTTGTATAACAAAACAAATAAAAGAAAATTATTTTTTATTATATTCTTTTTTATAATAAAACATAACAAAAGAATGGAATTTTCATCAGGAAATTGAGGTTGTCACGGAAATCATCCTTTTCTTCACATAAAACTTCATCTTTCTATACATGCACCACCAGGGCACCATGAATGCCCCAGACCAATATAAGAATTTTGTGGTGCCCAAGGGCACTAAAAAAAAGTGAGCTATGAACAGGACATGAATATTATGAATGATGCAACTTTCTTCATTGAAAGAGAAGACCACACAATTGGCAATATCGTTCAGATGAAATTTCACAGGGATCCAAATGTGCACTTTGCTGGCTTCAAATTGCCACATCTGTTGTAGTACAAGATCCTTGTCAGTATCCAAACTACAAGCCAATCTCTAAATTATTCCCATTTTGATACTGTATCAGTATCCGCATCTGAAAGAGACTGAAGAAACGACAGATTTGACCCCTAGTCATTGACATTTTCCCAGGAATTACATTTTCCACCGCACATGCAAGTTAATGCCACTTCCTATTTCAAAACCACTGTAATAATTGCTCATAAAATCCTTGCCACTCAATTCTCATACAAGATCTTTTCAACATCATTTTTTCATTTTTGGTAAGTGATAAGAAATAGGTAAGTGATAGGATTAAATGTTTGAGAACTAAACCAATCAAATGACCAGTTTGGCGCATTGTAAATTAACATTAATCCTTGGGGGAATCAACCACGGATGCTCAAAAACCAAATTAAATGGCCATTTTCACGTGATGTAGCCCTGCTCTTTCAACTGAAGAGTGATAACCTAGCCTTATCGGTCTCTTCTTTGGCTCCATACTCTGTATTCAATTTCCTGCTTTGCAGATGCCCATTTTTTTCAAAGGTCTGCCCCAATCTAGTATTTCTGAGTCAATTCTTGTTTCCACGGTGATCACTCATCCAATAATATAAATGGCAGGACTAGCCAAATTGATCATTCCATAAAGTGTAGTTATGGTTCACCCTGTCAATGGAATAGTAACGAGAGAAAGAGTAACACGACATTATAGCCCTTTATCTGTCTGGTATAACAAGTTCAGAGACAATTTGGATACATGTTGCTTGCTTGGATTCTTTCAAAATAGATTCCAGAGCGGACGTGATAGAAACAAAAAAACAAAATATATTGTTGTTGGTGGAAAACAAGATTCAAAATCTTGAATTGGTCTTCAACATACGTCGTAATAAAAGAAAAAAATTAGTTATAACCCTTCCATACTTCTCATTGGATCATCGAATTATTGCCAAGCAGAACAAAAGTGTGGGATAAATCAAACAATCAATCATCGGAAACATAGAGGGATATGTGCTTACCCGCATGAACTCGACCGATGGTTGGGGCGAAGTAGATCTATTATTATTTTTCTACCGGTGGCCTCCTTTATGGATGGGTCATGTAGAGGGACTGGCAATCAAATAGTGTGCCACGACACCAAAAATAAAACAAGTATCGAAAATATCAGAAAATGGTTTTCAAATCCGTGTGTTGAGATCTAACAATAAACCAAATACGAGAGCAACGGGTGCTAGAGTATTCGGCAGGTGAATTTTTAGAGATTACAGCATTAGAGTCCAATCCATTGGCATTCTTGTTTACAAAAATTTTCATCAAAACCTAACAGTCAAAAACCTTGGTTACCTATCCCTTATTCTCCGAGGAAATATTAGCAGATGACATGCTTCTGTGATAAGGTACCATTGAGAGGAAGCAGTGAAGAAGCAGTTTTATGAGCTGGACTAGACATTTTTCAAGGAATGAAATTGAATTTGGAAAGGTGGGGCTTGGGAATTTTGGATACGTATTTCACCCATCTATGATATTATGTTCTTAATTTTCTAGCCTCAAGGCTCAACAAAACAGTTTCTACTGCATCATTGGAACTCATGGTATTTCTATTTTATTTCTCTTGTTTTATTATGGGTTTAATTTCTAGGTGGAAATAGGATGAATAGGGTAGTACTGCTACTCAAAACCAGAAATGGACTAGTCTGAATGTTAAAAATGAGAAGACTCAGTTCAACCGATCGCAACCGAGATACATCTTCAACCACTATTTCAATATGTTTAAGCTCAAAGGATTCATCTGCCTAAATTTGAAAACCAATTTTTTTTTATTCAGCTAATGCTTTATTGTTCTTACTTGCAGGTCCAAGATGGACGAGAAACATTTTTTACGTTAAAATTTTCTTAATAATTTTTTTTTTTTTTTTATATTTGTTTTTAAAAAATGAAACTAGAAAATGTAAAACAAATTAAATTTTTTTTTAGCAAATGGAGATAAATGATTTGAAAATTAAGGATGAAATTGATTAGGCATGTTTGCAAAACATTAATTTATTCATTCCTGAAAAAGTTAAAGATATCTTACTTTTTGATCCTTGTGATCGCACAAAGCGCGAAGGAGAGCATACTTATTCTAAGTGAAAGACAAAATTGAAAATAAAAGCATGTTTTTTTTTATTCGTTTACCCTACCTACTCTACGCTAATTAAAAATTAGAGATTAGTTACATGTAGTCAAAACTCCAGTGTAACCATCCACGGAACAAAAATAAAAATATGTCCTCTTTCAATTTCGCAAATGAAAATCGAAAATATACATAACATGTGAAATTAACTGTTGAAACTATAAATTGACAAAATAAAAAGAAAAACTAATTGGATCTAAGTTCATACTCGCTTGAAACCATCGTTCGATAAGGATTTTGTAGGTGCGATTTCCCTCCTTCAGATCATGCTCCAACTCCTCTTTGTCCTCCTCAATCTCCTTCTCTAATAATTTTTCTCTGTCAGATGTGCAAGATTCTTGGAAAATTGATTCTTCGTTTGCCTCTGGAGGAGTAGTTAAGCTTTCGACTGCTATCAAGATCTCCTCTTCTAGAGAAGACGAGATCTCGACTTTTGCTAGGATCTGAGTGATTTGTTCCAAGATTAAACTCATTGTTAAACTATATTGTTAAAGATATTCTTACAACACCTAAAACTGAAATCTAAATGAAAAACTTAAAGAAAAAAACTCTTGCTGAAACAAAAAAAACAATTACTCTTCATAGTTGTGAAAATGAAATGCTCTTGCTGAAACATTAAATCACACTTGCAGAAATTAAACACTCTTACATAAATTGAAATTCACACTTGCATGAATTGAAATTCACACTTGCAGAAACTGAACAAACAAGGCTTTGGAGAAAACTCACTATCGTGGCCGCGCAGGTTATTACCTCTCGTCTTACTTTTTCTCCTCCCCCAAGCTATGTAATTAAAAAAACAACCTACCTACCTTGTTATGGGAGTTATCGGTAAATGTGGACACAAACATATCTCCCTAGATCCACCTATATCTAGAAAAAAACAAAACAAGACATGACATGACACTTTCCCTAAGCTCTAATCATTGAGTTTACTATCAAACAAGGGATGGGAAACATACAGTTTAAATATCTCTTCCTCTTGTCATTGTCATCCTAGCTCCACTCCGACGCTCTTGTGATATTAGATCTGCAAGGGAACACAAGACAACCAAAGTGAAAGAAATATAGCATACTCAAAGAGAACCTATGTATGTGATCAAGGAATCATACAATAAAATAAGATGAGTTGTATGGGAAAGAAGAATATCACTATATTATATAATTATGAAAGTGGAGATTACAACCAAAGCCTTGATGTTGAAAGGTCCCATTCTGATGACTCTTTTCTCCAACACACACTTGATCCAATCTTGAATGAAGAAAATCTAAAATGACTTGATGAACTGAAATGAGGCTCTCAAGAATGATCCAATGTAGAATTCTCCACACAATCTTAGCCAATTCAACCTTCATTAACCTTAGTCGTTTCCATGAGAAATCCCTCTTTATATAGAGGAAAAATAGATGGTTAAAGAGATTAGGATGATCCCACCAAATCAAATAAGCGAGTAGGATCCCAACCATACGGATGCTTCCTCATATTATAGAAAATCCCCTTCTAGAAATTTCATGAAGTTCGACGTTTTCTTAACCTTTTGACATCGTCACACCCCAACTATAGAAAAACCTACAGAGACATCACAAACCATTTTTAGGGTAGCCTACAATGACCAGGCATCATCGCACCCTGCTTATGGTGCAACCTGCGACGACCCTCCTTAATAAGGTTTTTTGGAAGAGAAAGCCAATCACCTTTTTCATGAAGATGGGCTCTTTTGGAAACATGAACACATGTTTGTCAATGGATCATTAAGATGAACAAAATAATGTGTAACAAAATGCCCCCCAAAGTATGAGGCTGGAACTCATGACAACCAAAATACTTTGTAAAATGTGTGTGTGTCAGAAACAAAGAGTGCACCGGTCGAGAACTTGCAAACAGTCAAGAATCAACATAATAATATACCATTGTCTGAGGTAGGCATTCCCATAATCATATTACAAAGTGTCAAATGAGTCATGGCCACTAAACATACACTGTGGATCCATGTCATTGTGAATCGACATAACCACCTAGAATACACTATGGATCTATGATTTAAAGATTTCAAATTCAGACATAGCCACAAGACATACAAAGTGGATCTATGTGCCAATACAAATCATGAATAATCCATCATAGCATGGACCAGAATGGTGTGATCCAGGGTCTTCATATCCATCTTCCTTAAGTACGAATCTAGCCATGTGATTACAGGTGTTGAAGTTGAACATGGTAGAAACCACTTGATTGCAGGTCAATGATGAGAACCGTTAACAAGTGTGAGGGAAATCACCATTGATTTCAATGACTCCCAAGGTACCCAGTGCAATCCAACGAGTGTGAATAAAGGATTTGAAGTCTAACACTCGAGGGAATCTCCCAATCAGGGGCCAATGATGTAAACCCACTGTCAAAAGTGAAGAAACCTATCATTAAGGCATGCAGGCTCTAAGGCATTGAATGATTTCTATGTCTTGTTCCTGGACAATGAGTTGAACTCAACAGGAAAAGACTCGTCACAAGAGGGCCTTGATGTATCCCCCATCAATGACACAAAATGAGTAACATATTTGAGGTATATCATAGTATTATATGATTTGAAACTGACATAGTAAGGCCGACATGGTAGAAAATTTACAGCTATAGATGGTCGACTCGATAGGCGGATCATTAAGGCTGAACTTATATTGAACATATGAATGACACGACAATGGTCTTGGAAACATTGACTCAAGGAGGACCCGACATATAGACATATGGATGGTAAAATGAGAAACAAATGGATTTCCCAACCCAGATTCAAATGATGAAGGGGTGTGTCATGTTCAAGAGAGACTATTACTACCACTAACACAGATACAAAGACACATTTATTTCCCAAATTCCTCCCCACCATTTTTGGAGAGTACCTCTTTATTTTTGTGCAATCTTAAGGAGGATAACATATGCTTATCATTGTAAGAACATCCTTCGGACAAGTACCTCAGAGTATTTTTAATGAACCCTAAGAAGGAGTGGTTCTGTTCCGTATGGGTCTTTCGATGTTTTTTTAACGAGTCCAAAGAGAGAAAACATGAGTGTTTTTCATGTGTAGAGAGTCTGAAAAACACTTATAGAGGACTCCACAAGTTCCTTTTTTGTAAGTTAATCTGATGAGACCGAAAAAGTGATAATATACTACCCATCAAACTTTCTCTTCAAATACTTTTATGAGCATGAAAAGAACAAGGTCGCTTAGCAATATTTTCATTTTTATGGAGTGTGAAAAGAGATTGAAGGATACTCCATCGGTGTCATTTTTTGTGTTACCATCATGAGTACGAAAAGATGACAAAAGCATACCCGCTTACATTCTCATTGATTTACGAGCATGAGAAGGATCAAAACCTAAGCTCATAGTCTTTCCTAAAAAAATCTAAAAGGATCTGTACAAACGACAAATGTGTAAAGGAAAACCCAAAAATATGTATCACTTTTCAAATTCCACTCCTAGATTTCTCACCTGCGAAAAATCAAACACTTGTGACACCATTAGAAATCTAGGGTTTAGGCAAAATACATAAAATAATATAAAAATGAAATGGAATAGTAAAAAGTTAATAAAATGGGGTGAAATCTTCATTTTACCATTTCATTGTTACTTGTTGGCCCTTGACCAAGATTAGTATAACTTGGGTCATGTTTGACCGATTTTGGGACTTCGACAGGCTGGTCGAAGGTGGAGCACCAAGCGAAGCAGAGATCGTGGGATCTTGCCACCTTTTGCAGGATTTTTGGGTGTATGGTTTATGTAACAAGTATGGGATGTCAGCCCATGGGTCTTACCCATTTTTAGGCCCCTTTTGTATAAATAAGTAGCTAGGTGATGTAAGAAAGGGACGATGGCTTATTGCTAATATTAGCTAAGTGCAAATAGTTGTGAACGCTTTGTGCATACTGTGTAAGAATTGCAGAGCTAAGTGAAAGTGGTTGTAAGAGATTGTGTAAAGGATTTGTGTTGTGCCAAGCTCGGCGAAGCAGGATCTGGCGAGGTGTGCACAGATATCATGTGCTATGCGAAGTTGGTTTTTATGTTATGTGCATGTAAGGAGATTGATAGAAGATAATAAAGAGAAGAAGAATTGGTGGACGTAGCCCCACACTGGGGGTGAACCACATATATCCTGTGTTATGGTTTCTTTGTGTTATTGATGTGATTTATGCTTAGTGTTGTTATCTTTATGTATGTTAGATGCAACTGATATAGTGGCTTAGTTCTTAGTAATTTGAATGAATGCTAGATCTGATCTATTTTTATGTGTTAAGTTCTTGGATATGTTAGATATTGTTGATTACTGCATTGTTCTGTAATTAGGGTTTTACTTGCGATGTGAATAGGGGTTAAATACTAATAAATGATAACTTCTAAGTGCTTGGTTAAAGTATTGTGATCATATATTTGTGTCCCAGATAGGTTGTAGACACTTGAGTCCTGCAACCCCCCTGCCTCTACCTTGAATGACACTTCATCTGCCTTGCAGGTGTTGCCGAAAGGGCCGATAATTAGGGTTTTTTTCGTGCACTGTTGAAGCGTTGAACCCTGGGTCTACCCTTGTGTCAACAAATGGTTTCATTGCTAGGACCTGAAACTATGACTGCTAGGAACTGAAGAAAAGAGAAAGCTCTATGCATAGATCTGTTGTTGTAGTGCACAATATTCTACTTGATTTGTGAAGCTCTGTGCTAATGTAGGAACCAAATCTAAAGAAAAGAGGTAAGATATTAAATCTTTGTTCTCTGATAAAGGTAATAAAAGCGGATATTTTTGTTTCGAAAGAATGGATCTAGGTATGGTTGATAGATTTTGTCCTAGTCTGAAAACTATGGAACAACTAGAAGAAAGAATATATGATATCAATATATATGATATAAATAGTGAAAGATATGTTATCCCTATGCATAGAAAGAATTTTTCGACTAATAAGTGAATGCAAGATCCTAGAAATAATTTTTTGTAGGTCCATCACTGTGATCCCAATGCACAATACATGAAAGATTAGGGATTATTTAAGAGAAAGAGAGAATTGACTCTTTGTTATAATTGCAGAAGACCAGGACATATTTCTAAGGAATTCCCTCATAGAGGTCATGTTTTCCTTTGTTGTAAAGCTATTAGACATGAAGTTTTGGATTTCCCTAGAATGATTGCTAAAGTGGAGAAGATGAACCTGAAACAATAAAACCATGAGGAAGGTCAAGAGACTAAGAATATGATAAAAGACCAGAAAGAATAAGAGACTATATTATTGCAGATGAAAGGAACATTGAATGATCATAGAAATGACCGTCTGTTCAATATCTTGAAAGAGAAACAACAAATAGAAACAAGAATAAGATACTTCGACATAGACTGTGTTCTGGATGCAGAAACACAGGTGAATATTATGACAGAGAGAACTTGGGAAATCTTAAGAAAGCCTACTATGGTACCTTCATTGGGAAGAATAGGCTTATTCAGAGGAAAGATGCTAACCCTGTGCTGAAGAATTACTAATGTACCTATTATTTTCCACGGAACATCGACTGAATAAGAATTTGAGGTTATTAATTTTATTCAAAACAACGCCCCATTTCCACTTTTGTTAGGTAATACTTGGATCAAGAAAGATCAGATTAGAAGGAAGCAGAAGAAGAAGCTCTAGAACAAAAAAATAAAGAATTAAGGGATTTCATGGTTGACAAAATAATGCCCTTAATACAAGAACAAGAGGACAAGTCAAAGCTACTAAGGGCCAGTGACCTGGCTGTCGAAGTTGAAAGAACATAGGAAGACTTGAAACACCTGTCCATGCAGGAGAGTAGAGAACGTACCTCGAAAATAGTAAGAGAAGAAGTATTATCCTCGAAACCTAGGAAAGATCATCAAAAGTGTGAAGTTACTATGCTAAGAATAGATAAGAATAATAATGAAAAGAGGAATCCAGAGACCAAGATCACAGTGAAGAAGGATAGAAAGCTCAGTAAGAAGAGAGAAAATCTAAAAAAATTGTTGGAGGTTCTAGAGAGGACTTCACAAAAGGAAGGATTACAGAACTTGAACCTCACCAGAATAGAAGAACAATGCAGATTGACACTTCGCCACAGCATAGCCATACGACCATTGGAGGCATCCTGACAATTAGAACAACGTTCCAGAATGGCTAGAAACACAGTTATTGTCGGAATGTTCACCATTGGACCGTTGGTACCATGCCATAACGGAGGCAAATGCATTTATTGAGGCGTTCTTACCCATTGGAGGGATCCAGTACGATGTTATCTATTTAACTCGTTGAATGTTTTACAGTGAACACTTTTTCAAACAATGATTATTTGAGCCAATAGAGAGCTGACTAGTACTGTGTTGTGTTTATTGAGACTGCACCACCCATTATATTACCTTAAGTGTTTGTTCACCAACTTGATATATCATATCTCGAGCGTGCATGTTGTACGACATTAGTGCAGTAGATAAATCCATCGAGGAGATCCTAATAGACCTCATGGATGAGAATTTCATGTCCGCAGGCATTCAATCTTCATCGACGCGAGGATTGGAAGCATCCCCATCGACTACGCAATGTTGGTCTAGCTGACCCACTGCTGAGAAATGAACCAATCATTGTGATGGCTTGGTGAACACGAAGCTCATCCCATCAATCGTGTCCGACTACATCTCACCTCTAGATGGCGTAGTGAGTTGTGACAGTGTCCCGAGAGACTTCGACTACACATTGATCACTGCGTACCTCCCGAAGGGGATACACATAGTCAAACTACAATTGGAGAGGATTATGATGTTGAAGATCAACAACTATAACTTGGGATACTGCAAGAACTATGGCATTCTTTCACCACATAAGTATTTGACCAAGACAATGGGGAAGAATTCAAAGATAATCCCCTAGCCTTGGACCATGGACATCATGAGGTCCACGATCCTCAATATGATGAAGTTACCACACTTCGAAAGACATCAAGAAGTTAACACATGCATTAAGCTCCTCCTTTCATGCTACCATGGTAGTTACCTGTGGTTGGACACGCATATCACAGTAGATCCTGCGTTGATCCACTGGATCACTGTATTGACGATGAAAGGACTAGACCTGCAGGATTTTTACCCAGGGAAGGCTGTAGATCACGCCCTGGAATAGAAAAGAAAAGACACCTATGGTGATGTTGAGAAATGGAAGAGGGGATACAAGGTAAGCTCTATCCAAAATGGCACAGTGCACCTAGCTTGCTAGTTGATCACTGGTAATCTCGTTAGGAAGAACATGCCAATGCAGGTCACGGGGTTCGTCATCGACCTCACAGGAAAATGCGTTGAGGGGTTGCAAATGAACTGGGCCAGCTATCTCATCAACCAGTTAGAGAAAAACCATCACGAATCTCAGGATAAGGGCTATGAGTTTCATTTCAGTTGGCTATTGATTCTCATCATCTTTATTGCTTGGGAGATGCCGGAAGGAGAAACCTTCCATGAAATTGAGTCATTTGAACCACTAGCTATGAAGTTCACTAAGCTATGGTATTCAAATGACATGACGAAGCAATGGCAGACAAACGTGGTGTTCCACACCTATTATCTACAGTTGAAGAGGGTTATTGAATCCTTCCCTCTCATGACACCAAATACACTGCATCGGTTTAGGCCATTTGCGAAGTTTCACGCAGATAGTCATTTTATATATATCACTGCATGTAGAGATGAACATAAAGAAGAGATCCAATATTATTATAAACTCACTAAGGAAGATATGGAAGAAATCACCAAGGAGTGGCCTGAAGAATTCCTGGTACTAGTTGAACATACATAATTGTTTGAACCCAACCTCATTAGAATCCCTGTAGTTACCCAAGAATAATATGATGCACCCAGTAGCAACAGGAACAAAAAGAAGGAAGAGGTACAGGAATTGAACAACGCATTGGAGGAAACTGCACCTAATTCACCTAGAAGGGGATGAGGTGACAAAGTATACAAAGAAGAGGACAAAGGAGAAGAAGACAAAAAGGAAGAGGGTGAAGTGACACCACCTAGAGATCCCCTTACAGAGGTTGAGACATCGAATAAAAGAAAGGTTTCTCCCAAGAAACCTTCATCACAGAAGAAGATTCGTGTGGATAGGCCTCCATTCCACACTATGTTAATGGTGGATGACATTGACCTTATCATCTTCGCAGTATCAGATACCTCAGAAGACATCTTGCAGAAAAGTGAAGCTAAACAGGAGACAATGTTTGATAGGATTGAAGTAGAGCTCAAAGGGGTACATCAGGCTCTCTATTCAAGCCGCATAGTGTCTACTGCACCACTGCCGTCATAAGGAGAAGAGTTGGGAGATGAACTTTCCCAACTACGCAGATTGGAAGATGCGACAGAGGATCACGTTCATTGAGGACAGGAGGAAAAGGAATAGGCCATAGAGGAATTAAACAAAGAAAAGGTGGAATCCCTAGAGAAACATCAGGTTGCGTAGAAAGAAAAAGATGACCTCTAGGTGAAGTTTGCAAAGGATAGAGAACAAATCTAGAAGGAGAAAGAATAGTTGCTCGTGGAGAATATGGGAGTTAAAGAAGGAGTCACCAAAGAAATTCTCTCTATGATGGAATTGGAATAGATGGAAGAAGAAACCATTGAGAGCCAGGTGGGGAAGCTCGTTGAAGCCATTCAACACTCCAAGAAAGAGTGGCAGAACTAGAGTTACAAATAGTGTCAAGAACTCCGCAGGAAGTGCGAGATCAAAGAGAGAAAAATGCCAGGAGAGAATTCAAAATAATAAAGGCATTGGCCTTAGAATGCAAACAACTCAACAGTCGAAGTACGCAAACCTACGAGTGCCTTACAAAACATCCAGAACTAAAAACATTGGAGTCATAGCTCCATGAGGCAAAGAAACAAGCAACAAAAGTGAAATCATAGTTGAATCCACTGTCAGTAGTCGAGAAGATGAAAGGGTCCTAGGAATAGTGCACGGTTCAACAATAGGTTCATGCCATCCAAAGTAAAGTCATGGAAGTGAGCCAGAGGCTCCAGCCAGTGCAGGATGAATCTTGCACACTTTTTGAGGAGATTGAGGGACAAGGTGCACAGGTAGAACAAGTAGTCACCATGGTAGAACAATGCTTGGAAGAACCAGTGACTGAGAAATTTATTCAAGAGCTTATTAAGTAGGAGGCTCTAGTGAAGCAGTAGGTCAAAGCAGCTCAAGCCAAGATCAAGGCCTTCAAAGAAAATTTTCCAAGATCAGAGTGACTCGGGACAAGTCATAGGTGAGTGTTGGGGGCTTGTTGGCCCTTGACCAATTTTTGGAGAACTTGGGTCATGTTTGACCGATTTTGGGACTTCGATAGGCTAGTTGAATACAGAGCACCAAGTGAAGTGGAGATCGTGGGATCTCGCCACCTTTTGCAGGATTTTTGGTTTTATGGTTTATGTAAAGGGTATGGGATGTTGACCCATGGGTCTTACTCATGTTTAGGACCCTTTGTAATATATAAATAAGTAGCTAGGTGATGTAAGAAAGGTTCGATGGCTTAGTGCTAATATTAGCTAAGTGCGAATAGTTGTGAACGCTCTGTTCATATTGTGTAAGGCTTGTAGAGCTAAGTGTAAGTGGTTGTAAGAGACTGTGTAAAGGATTTTTGCTATGCCAAGCTCAGGGAAGGAGGATCTAGTGAGGTGCACGTAGATCTCTTGTCTTATGAGGAGTTGGTTTTGATGCTCTGTGGGTGTAAGGAGATTGACATAAGATAATAAAGAGAAGAAGAGTTGGTGGATGTAGCCCCACGCTCGGGGTGAACCATGTATATCCTATGTTATGGTTTCTTTGTGTGATTGATGTGATTTATTCTTAGTGTTTTTATCTTTATGTATGTTATATGAAACTGATATAGTAGCTTAGTTCTTAGTAATGTGAATGAATGCTAGATTTGATTTTTTTTATGTTCTAAGTGCTTGGATGTGTTAGATTTTGTTGATTACTGCATTGTTTTGTAATTAGGGTTTTACCTACGATGTGAATAGGGGTTAAAGACTAATGAATGATAACTTCTAAGTTCCTGGTTAAAGTAATTTGATCACACATTTGTTTCCCATATAGTTTGTATACACTTGATTCATGCAACCCCCTCTACCTCTACTTCGGGTGAGACATCATCTGCCTCGTAGGTGTTGTCGAAAGGGTCGATAGTTAGGGTTTTGTTGGTGCATTGTTGAAGTGTTGAACTCTGGGTTTGCCCCCGTGCCAACATTACTCCACCCAAACTTTGTTCCAAAACCCCCTTTTTACCTCAAACTCCCAATGTGGATTGTGGGAGGCACAGTTGATCATTTGGCGAACGGACTCCGCAGGACAAGTAATTTTCATCTCCTTCAACTTTTCATGGAATCATTTTTACTTTCCAATGGTTAGAAATGTCTTTTTAGGTTGCATTTTCTAGTATAGTTGCACCCTGAGGTAGTTGTAGGCTCCTGTATCGTGCCCTGTGATGACCCAGTGTCATCGCAGGCAACCTTTAAGCTACAGTGCGACGAGTCCGCATTGTACAGGTGAGATAGCCTACGATGTGCACAAAACAAAAAATGTTTTAAGATGTTTCAGCCAATAAAAAGTTTCTAGGAGAGAGATGAATATGCTAGGATGTTGGAATGGTGAGAGAGAGAACATGAGGATGAAGATTACTTTTCCGGGAATGACCCAGGAGCAGTAAATTTCCTCTGGTAGTGTGAAATGCTAAAATTCTTCAAGATCTAAGGTATGAGGGCCTAGTTGAGATTATTGGAGTACTTATTCCATATGTGGGATGTAGACCAATAAGTATTCTGTGTGGGGGCTCACATTCTTCAGATAGATATCGTGGATATGGACTTCTTGACTGGGTTGTCTCACCAAGGGGATCGAGTTACACTTACAGGTACAAGTGGAGGTGGTGAGCCTATGAGCCATTATGCCAGTGCACATTGTGTGCCAAGTGCTGAGAGACATAGTGGTAAGGTTTCTATCTAAGATGTTTATGACTTAACTCTATGGACTATCCTCTACACCATCACGTGTATGGTGGGGAGCATAGCTCCCCATATGATCCTTGAGAGGGACTTCCAGTATGCATTGGAATGCATGGAGCCCCGAGTTTTCAACTGGAGTGATGGGGTTCTCAGAAGAATGAATAAATAGTTAACCAAGTGTAGGAGAGGTGTCTTGAAACAATTTAGATATAGATCGATTTTGGTGTCCTTATTCCTGGAGAGGGTTCCACACTTGGGCCTACAAGTAGAGTGGGGCATACTAGCCCCACAGGATCCAAAAATGAAAAGGTGGTGTGACCTCATGGCTCGCCATGTGACTGGTCCTATTGTTAAGTATAATGATGTTTTCTTTGATTGGTTGAGGCCCGAGATGCTTATGGTAGATGACTACGCATATTCCGGCTTAGAATTTAGAGTTGATACAAACTTGGTTCTTCATGAAGGTTCTCAATGGGGGAACATAGGTAAGAAGTACATTTTCTTTTTATGATTTTTTTGTAATTTTATAAATATGAAATGTTTTTATGTTCTTAATCCGATGACTAATCAAAAATATCTTTAACAATGCAAATGTGGGACCTCATCGACCTCCAGTTTCTTCTCCCATTTAGAGGCAAGGGGATAGGGTCAATGTAGCAAGATTAGCCACTGCTGACTACAAGGATATAGATAAAAACTTAGAGGGGATGATAGTGGACATCCTAGATTCCTCCATTGACGAGATCCTAAGGAATTATCAATGCAATACAATGGGCGTATCTACATCTATCGGTCGACTGCTCCGTAGAGTAGCATGAGAAGTCACATGTTATCACAAGCAACATCCTTGATGTTATATTTGTATATGAAGCAATGTGCTTCACATTTTTGATATTTTGGTCTTCGGACAAAGAATATTTTTGTAAAAACTTTTATCATTATATATATATGAGGCTTATACGGGCTTACTTGTTGTATATACAAAGTGTGATTGTATTTTATAAATTTCTCACATGTCTGTTTAACACATAATTGGATAATGCATCTGTTAATGTATTTAGACATCTAGGAATGTGTTGATATTCAATGTAATCAAAATGACATTCCAAGAGGTGAATTCGTAAATATACCCTTAATAACGTAGGACTTTGAATGGAGTAGACGTTACTCAACTGTAGGACTACTAACTACGAATTGAGGCATACAATAAGACGATGGATCCCAAGTGAAACAACATCGATTAATAATTCGATGACTTCACTTTATTCCGTGATATTATTAGTTTCACATCCAAGGAAAACACCATGTAGACTAATCAATTCATCTCTATGTGCATAGATTTCCCAAGCAGCAGATGCTAAGTTATTAGTACTGCGACTAGTGCCATCAACAAATCCAATGTAGGGTAGCGAAGACATTGACATCTGAAAACTAATCACAACGCAAGGTAAGAAGCTGAAGGTCGAAACCAAACAATGAAAAATCACACAAGAGTATGACACACTAAAAGTACAAGCACTCATGCAACAATGACTTAAGCATAGTACTTCTTTAAGTAAATCCCATTCTGGGGTTCACTCAAAGGAATTCCATCGTAATTGACTAGCTCAAAAGCTCCCTTCTCCAACACATGTTTGACAATGTAAGGACCTTGCCACATGACCTTGAATTTACCAGCCTCTAGAAAATCATGATCCTGTTTGTAAAGGAGAAAAAGATCACCTTCAAAAAAAACATGTGGGTTGACATGTTTGTCGTATTGGGATTTAACATGTTTCTTCTGGGTTTCAATAAGTAGGGCGACATCGCGACAGGTTTCGTCTAATTGCATAAAATACAAAAGATGCTCTTCTTTGGTAGAGGTATTAGGGAGAAGTTCAACAACTAGTTTCAAAGATGGTATTTCACATTCAATTGACAATATAGCCTCGACACCATAAACTAGATGGAAATGTGTAAATCCCGTGGTAGACTTAACAGATGTCCAATAGGCCCATAATGTTGAGAAAAACATCATGTGCCATGTTGTCTTATGAATTCCTATCATTTTTCGAAGCATAGTAATGAGAAATTTGTTGATTGATTCAACTTGGCCATTGGCCTGTGGGTAATAGGGGTTTGAGTTTTCATGGCGAAGACCCAACTTTTTAGTAAGTCCAGACATCATAAAATTCTGAAAATGGCTACCATGATCAGTAACGATATCTTGAGGGACACCAAACTGAGTAATGACGTTATTGAATATAAACAATGTTGCAGTTTTATAGGTGTTATCAAATGTAGGCATCGCCTCAGCCCATTTAGTGAAGTAATCGAAAGCTACAATGATGTATCCATGCCCCCCGCCTGAGTGAGGGTTACATGTCATGAAGTTAATGCTCGATTTGGAGAATGGACCAATGGAAACTACAGAATGTAAAAGAGCAGGATGAGATCTTATATTGTTATTATAAGTTTGGAAAGCATGGAATTCTTGGACAACAGTGATGCAATCCTTAAACAAAGAAGGCCAGAAATAACTCCCTCGTAAGATCTTTTGGGCAGTGGCATATCCAGACATATGACTGCCACATGCTCCAAAGTGACAGTCATTCAAAGCTTCCTCAGCTTCATTGTAAGTGAGACATCGTCGAAAAATGGAATCAATATCGCGACAGTAAAGAGTATCACTAAGAACGGTGTATTGGCAGTCTTCATATCGTATACGATGACAATCCGTACTAGATAGAGTGGGCCGAAAAGTTTGAGTCTGGAGATAGATGATGATATCTCCATACCATAGGTCATCAGAACTGATCAGAAAAAGGGATTCGTTGGGCAAGGAATCCTCTGCCACATTTTATGTCTAAGTGGAGGGAAGGTTACATATCGATTTGGTGAAAACCAAAGATTTCTTAGACTTATCACATTCAAACTCTAAGTCGAACTCTTGGAGAATCACTATCCATTTGGAGTACTTTCCCCCTAGAAATTGGCATGTAAGGATATGCTTCATAGGGTTGCAATTGGAAATAACAATGGTTCTGCGTAATAGGATATAATGACGAAAACGTTGGACAACTTGCATAGCTGCCAAGGCTAGTTTCTCCACATGGAGGTATTTGGTCTCAGTGGTTGTGAGGCTCTGAATCAAATAGTATATCAAATGTGAATCATCTGAATCATCCTCTTGGACTAATACCATGGAAATGGTAGAGTCTGAAGAAACTAAGTAGAGGAAGTAATCCTGGCTATAGTCAAGGGGAAACAATAATGGTGTATGGGTTAAGGAAAGTTTCAAAGCTTCCAAGGCTTTGTTAGCAATATCATCCCATACAAACTCATAACTTTTCTTGAGTAGCCAAGTGAATCCTTTTGTCAGTTCAGCGTAATTGGGGATGAAACGTCGTAGAAATTTTTTGTTCCCTTGTAAACTTTGGAGCTGGCGTAAAGTGGAAGGAGGAGGTAGATTAAGGATAGCCTCAACCTTCAAAGGGTCTACTCGAATCTCATGTATTGACACAATAAAACCAAGAAGTCGACCGGACTCCACACAAAAAACACATTTATGTGGGTTTAAGCGGATACGATAATAATGACAATGTACGAAAAATGGCCCTCAAATGAGCCGAGTGATCTTGGCGGCGCATGGAATGCATGGGTATATCATCAAGATAGGGTTGCACAATATGCTTAATATCATGGAAAGCGTAAGACATAGCACACTAAAAATTCACGCCAACGTTTTTGTGACCAAAGGGTAACTTCCGGTAAGCAAAGGTTCCCCAAGGAAAAATAAAATCGGTCTTGTGTTGGTCCACGGTTAAAATATTAATTTGATTATAGCCAGAGAAACCATCCATCAAAGAGAATATTTCACTATCGGCAAAGTCATCGACGGTATGGTCATCGAAGGGGGTCAAGTAATTTTCCTTAGGATAGGCCTTATTAATGTCCCTATAATCTACACATATGTGGATGGCACCTTGTTTCTTATTCATCGGAACTAGATTGGATACCCAATCATTCAAAGCCATGGGATAAATAAAGCTATCTTTAAGAATTTTTTCAACTTCAAGCTTGATAGCAGCAGCTTTGCATGGGTGTACTGGGAAAAGGCTCTGTTGAATGGGTTTAGTGTTCGGTTATGTCTTAATCTCATCTACAATGATATCAGGATCAATACATGGCATCTCTTCATAACTCCAAGTGAAAACGCCGCGAAATTCTTGGAAAAGGGATTTATATTCGTGAACCTTGTCGGTAAAACATGAGGCTCCAATATGAAAATTCTCCATGACTCTGGGTTCAATATATATGTTGAGAGGAATGGTAGGAAAATTTTTTCTCAAGTTCCCTTCGTACAAAACATTGTGTGATGACTCAAGAACTGAAGAAATGACAACAACGTTCGACGGAGTCGAAATTCGTTGGTAACTCTCTATGATGTCACGCTCTAAAAATAGAATGGAGTGATGATTTCCATCATTATAGGGAGTGTATTCCATAGACATGACCAACATGATCATATCGTTCGTAGGAAACATCATGTGAAACCGATCAGGAAATGAATCACAGAGAGAAGGAGAGGAGGGAATTTACAATTGAATATCTTCGTAAGCAGATTCGACCGGACTTAAAGGCATCTGGTTTCCATAAAGAGAGTAATCACCAAGTCTAGGTACTACCCATGGTTCATATGACTCAGGGTTTGCATGAAAAGTGGTGGATATCATGTTAATAGAGGCAACAAAAGTAGGTGGAATATCGGGTGGTGGGATTGGAAATGAACCCATCAAAGTTGAATCTTTCAAGAGACCCACTCTAACATTCTTTTAACTAGGGGGTGTCTTCGAGATAAAGGGAACATTTCTAGTATGTGAATCTGTATTAAAGAAAGAAAGTTGGTCAACAATAATGACCTTTCCTTGGTGCGAGAAACGTAACTCATGGAAAAGGGTAGACAAAAATGCACGCATGGAATCTGTTACACGTCAAAATTGCTCAGCTGGATGAGTGTCGCATTATCCCTCTCAATCGTCGTAAGTGTCGCATCAACTTTCGCAAGTGTCGCAAGTTGGTCACTAGTGTCACAAAGGATGTGCAGACATACTGTCATGATAACG
>ML781895.1:951695-985758 GCA_009831015.1 Picea engelmannii | reverse complement strand
GGCCTGTTTCTTTCTAGTTTGTGTCTGATGCTACATGAACTTATCATTCAGTGATAGATCTGTTTTCAAGCTAATGTCAATAGAGTAGGAAGTGTTCGTATCTCGATTTGTCCACAGACCTCAGCGAGGAGCAAAGGATTGGAACGCAACTCGGAGCGTGCAGGGACAAACGTCGATTAAAAGGTACTTCTAACATCATTCCTTCTCATGCATTAGGCTTAGATAGATTCGAAAGAAATTCAGTGTCCATGATAAGCACTTTTCTGTCTAGGGTTAAGGTCAAACCTTAGAGGTCGATCTACTTGTCCGCAGGCAGATTTTCCTACAACAGAATCAATCCAACTACGACCGAGTAAAAGGTTATAATCAAGAGGTGCAACAAAGACCTCAACCTAAACATTGACTGATTTACCTTCCAACATAATAGACAACGAGGGAAGAACACCATAGGGTTTAAATCCTATACCATTGAAGGCCTTACATGTATTGTGTGATTCGCTGAGGGTAGGAGAGAGAATGACTTTCAAACAAGTGACGAACATGACACAAATTGAGTCTTATTCATCAATAATAGTTCTACATATATTCTTGTTTTCAACAACAACTTGGATCTGAAATGATAACTAAGGAGGAAGCTTTGGAATGTGATCTTCCAAGTCAAAGATTATTAGATTAGTATCTGTGGGATCAATTCCACCAATGGCCTTTAATAGTTCCTTTCGTTGAGAAGGGAAACGTTGAAGGACTTCGGGAGATGACATTGTGAAGGGTGCTTGAGCAAGATCTTCTACAATGTTGTATTTTTGGGTAGCATGAGCGTGAGGATTGAACGCAGACTTTTGAACAACACCCTTGGGAGGAGGGCTAAGAATTGTATCGAGATCCGGTCATTTGCGATGAAGAGGACCGTTGGGAGATGAAGTTGGGGGAGAAGGTTTAACCAATGAAGGTGGTATATCATTGACTTTCTCTTTGGACAGAGAGTAATATTTGGCTCGAGTCGCAACTACAACTTTGTTATTTTTATAATCACTAGTACACATAAGGACGTAGGAAGAGGTAGAAGGGGTAGCTTGGTCATGAATGACCAATTGGGATTTATTCTAAGAAGGGAAAGGTTGTGACAAAATGACAGGTGTAGAAGGTTTCTCAGTCCCTTGGAGGAACTTAGTAACCTCAGCGCGTCTTGGAAAATCTTTCCTGTAATGATCGTCACCACAAATTACACAGGAGTAACGAGGTTTATGTTTATCTTTCTTATCATCGTTTTGTGTTTTGGTTTTATCAAATTATGGATTATTATTCTTGTCCTCCTTATTCTTACCCTTTCCTTTCTTTTTACTTTGATTCTTTCTGGTAGGCCTGGATTGAATAGAATTACCTCGAAGGTCTTACCAGTGAAAGGAGTAGGTGTAGGAGTTCTTTGTGCATTAGAATTATTAGATTTGGGATTGGTGTGACCAGTGTGTGCAAACTGCGACTCAACATGGAAGGTGATGATCACACCATCAGCAGCATGAGAAGTTGTTGGAGGTTTTGGGGTAGGGTTTGTGGAAGGACTAGGAGTGTCAGGGATCAAATCGTAAAGTGTTCTCGTTTGCGAATAAATGAGATCAAGATATTGAGCACGACTAATTGCCTTCTCTTTAGTGACAACATCACCCATGGAGACATCATGAGCAATAGGTCCAATGACTTATTTGGTAAACCACTCGACTAATAGTTGATTAGGAAGATGAAATTTGATTAAACGTCTTCTCCTCCTCCACTCATAGACGTGATCAGAAATATGAGTAAATGAGGATTGCTTGAAAGAACTCAAAATTTTGGTTCCTGTCTCGTATCGAATTGGTAACTGGTAATGTGTCAGAAAGGCCATGGCTAGACTGTTAAATTCATTGAAGAAACCTTGAGGTAACTTGATGTACCATTTTTTTTCGAACCCATGAGAGTTTGTTGGAAACATCATAGTATGATGGAGTCATCCATCAAGGAGTTGGATGAAAACCACTAATGAAAAGTCATAACATGATTATTAGGATCTTCTCCTGCTCGATCGTCAAATTTAGGAATGTCAGATGGTAACTTGGCCAGTATGACGGTCCAATAAGGAGAATGTAAGATAGGATTATTCAAAATCCTAGACAGATTAGGTAAATCCAAAGTGTCTAGGAAAGGCAACTGTAGGTTCACTTGTGGAAACTAGTAGTTTTGAGGGGGAATCCTCGTAGGTATACCAGTAGGACCATAAGCAGTCTACAAATAATTGGATAGTCCTAACAGATTCGGTTGTGGAGGATTTGGAGGCGTATAGCCCATAGGTTTGTGTTGATTAGAGATGTTCCCTTGGAAAGGGACATTAGATTGAATTTTTTGACCCCAAGTTGGATTCAAGGAACCTAGATACGGTTGATCGAAGTTGGGGTGGTACAAAAGAGTTAACTTGAGGATGTTTTCCCCTAGATTATTGTGGATTTCCTTGGAAAGGAAGGTTCCAAAGTTGAGAATGTGATCCAGGCACATTTTGTCCATATAGTAGGTTATGGAATCCAACCTGAGGTTGCCCCCCAAGTTGAGGTTGTGCCCCGATTTGATTTTGACCCCCAAATTGAGGTTTCCCCCCAACTTGAGGTTGACCTCCAATAGGAATTTGGTAACCAGAAGTGAACGAATGACTAGCGCCTCCAACTAGATTGGAGCCACTAGGGCATGATCCTTCAAGCAAAGGTGGATAAGATGCTCCAAAGAGGACCTGGGTAGGTGTAGGAACAAAACCAATAGAAACAATGTACCCAGGGGGAAATTTTTTTCCATAAAATCTGGATGGAACCTGGATAGGGATAGAAATGGATGTATTCAGATCTCTATACATAAGGGGAAAATATGGATTCTATCTAGATGGAAGTGGTGTCCCAATCGATGCTTGGGAGATAACCACATTTCCTATAGGAATTGTGGTAGCTTGCAGGACCATAGTAGAATGGGCCATCTGGAGAGTAGGGATCTAGTGAGAACCAATCAAAATTTGGTCTAAAATGGTGGTGACATTACTGGTAGTACCAGTAAAATGGTTTAAAGGTACCGTGTAGGTAACAAATGTCTAAGTAACTTGCGATGCCATAGGTCGATCAAGACTCGTTCCTAGATTACCGTACAAATCACGTACTTTCAAAGGGATGGAACCACGAATGGAAGTTACAACAATGTGAGTCGAGGTCCTAAAAGATTCACTATGAAAATGTGGATCTTCTACTCCAGATCTTGCATTAGTTCCAGTACATACTTCAAAATTTTCATCAACAACATTTTATCCTGATGAGTTCATTCGTAGCATACGTGGGTTTCATACAACACTCAATGTTGGATTGACCGAGAGGTGGAAAGCCTCTAAGGAGTCTGAAACAATTCAAAATCCTTCCAAAGAGTGTGTGCTTCCAACTTCTGAAGCAACTTTGTGGTCAACTACTCCCTCTGGAGATCCTTCTGGTGAATTGGGAAGTGAAGGTTGGTAGCCTTCCGGATCTTCCAGGGGCAGCCCTTGCATCCCATATGGATGGAGAAGGCCGATGTTGGATGAACCGAGTAAAGAATGGAAAAAATCTATGGCCAACTAGAGAAAAAAAACAACATGCACTAATAAAATCTAAGAATCAAACCAAGCAAACAAACCTTCTAATTTTGAAGTCACTAGTTGGTGATGAAATCCAACCTTGTGAAATAAAGTCAAGAAGGGGCTAGGATAAATGGGTGGAAAATTTACATTGACGACATACTTAACAGACTTACACCCTGGTGCAAGCTCCCACAAATAATCGTGGGTATATCCTCCAAGGATCCCGATTGATTTTGGCCAACATCGATTCCAAGTACCATGAAGAATTTCCCCTACATAGTCGCCTTGTGTAAAGACCCTAAAGAGATAGGCTACTAAGGTTACCAACTACAATAGTGATTCCTGGGGAAACAATCGATAGTCTGATTGACGTGCAAAGGCAGGGTATCTAGCTCAAAATAAACTTGGAAGGCTTCCACTCATCATTGTGGGTATACCTTCAAGCGACCCCCATAATATGCGCAATCTCTACACCAAGACCAACAAATCAGGGTGAGTAACTCTGCCAGTCTTAATGCGACCTCAAGTTTGACCCTTGTGTGAGAAGGGCTTCCCAAGACAAAATGTAGCAATTGGATTTGAACTCTCCCTATCAAAATATACTATTGTGTGTTTTTATGCTTTAGAGAGTGTGCCTTACAATCTATTCCAAAGAGTTGTCCTAGATAATGTTGGTAAAAAAGATCACTAGAAAATAAAAGTCACTAATTAAATTTTAGATTTACATTGTATTTTAGAGGTTATTACTTACTCAAAAAGGAGATGGAAATGAAACTGTTGATGTTTTGACCTCGACCCAATAAAATGGAAAAAGAGATGAATGTGAAAATTTCAATTCAATGAACTCTAGTTACAGTAGGGAGAAGGTATTTTTCTTTCGAAGTACAACAAGCTACTAATTGAAACTCCTTAATTCTGAATGAACACAATTCCAAATAATCATGAACTATGAATTTTCCAATTTCTTCTCTTTATAAATATTTTGAATGTAAAATGTTTTCTTATGAGGGACTACTAAAAGAATAAGTGAATTCAGTTCTTCCTTTCCTAAATCAAATCATAGACATAAATATGAAAGGAAAATGTGATCCAATAAAATCAATACACTCACAACACAATTCCCAAACCAATTCGTAATGAATACAAAAATGAAAAGGACAAGAAAACGTTTTTGACACAAGCAAGCAAAAAGGGTTTGTTAATCAACAAACAATCTGACAAACAAGATGAATCCAAAATTCAAAACAAACCAAAGACCCTTTGTCAAGAAATCACCCAGATACAAATCCGAGATTATATCCTTCTGACAATGAGGATGAGAAAAAACTTGCAAAAAGTAAAGAAAGACTTTCAATCACTCAAAACTAACCACAAGCAAGCTTTAAAATCATGAATCAATCAAACATGGGCATAGGAAGTTCACCCCACGATCTTAAGACAAATCTAGGTGGTAAAAGGCAAAATGACTCACTCCATCAAAACCTATAGGAGTCATCGTAGGCTAGGTATGGTTCACAGAGTGACGTGCTAAGGTCGTCACAAGATACTGGTAAGGCAGAGTGCAATGTCATTGCACTGGATTGGCTAAGAGGAGGGATACATCTTAGGATCATCGCAGGCTATCAGTAAGGTATAGTGCGACGATATCTGTAAATTTGGAAACATTGGGAGAAAGACAAAAAATCCAAAGGAACTTCTAAACCCAAGGATTCTAAATGGATCACCCATAGACTCAGAGAATAAAAATTATCAGAAGAAGGCAGTCTAAAGGAAAATGGGAATCAAAAAATCAAAAGGAGGTCGTATCCCCAATATGATCGCCAATATTGTTATGGGACTTATTTGTAAATGTGGACACAAACAAATCTCCCTAGATCCACCTAGATATAGAACAAAACAAAACAAGACATGAAACTTTCCCTAAGCTCTAATCATTGAGTTTACTATCAAACAAGGGATGGGAAACATACCATTTAAATATCTCTTCCTCTTGTATTTGTTGTCCTAGCTCCACTCTGATGCTCCTATGATATTAAATCTGCAAGGGAACACAACCCAACCAAAGTGAAAGCAATATAGCATACTCAAAGAGAACCTATGTATGTGATCAAGGAATCATACAATAGAATAAGATGAGTTTTATGGGAAACAAGCATATCATTGTATTATATAATAATGAAAGTAGAGATTACATCCAAAGCCTTGATGTTGCAAGGTCCCCTTCCGATGACTCTTTGCTCCAACACACACTTGCTCCAATCTTGAATGAAGAATATCTACAATAACTTGATGAACTGAAATGAGGCTCTCAAGAATGATCCAATGCAGAATTCTCCACACAATCTTAGCCAATTCAACCTTCATTAACCTTAGCCTTTTCCATGAGAAATCCCTCTTTATATAGAGGAAAGAGATATGGTAAAATAAATTATGATGATACCACCAAATCAGAGAAGAGAGTAGGATCCCAACCATACACATATCACCTCATATTCTAGAAGATCCCCTTCTACAACTTTCGTGAAGTTCAACCTTTTCTTAGACTTTTGACATCGTTGCACCGCAGCTATAGAACAACTTGCAGAGACATCGCAAACCAATTTTAGTGTAGAATATGATGACCAGGCATCATTGCACCCTGCTTATGGTGGAGCCTGCGATGACCCTCCTTAATAAGGCTTTTTGGAAGAGAAAGGTAGTGACCTTTCTCATGAAGATAAGCTCTTTTGGGAACATGAACACATTTTTGTCAATGGATCATTAAGATGACAAAAATAATGTGTAACATAACAATACCTCAATCCATTTAGCACTTCCCTAGCAATGGTGCCAAAATGTTGGTGGTAAATATTGTCGTTAAATAAATTCCCAATCATTTAATTGTCAAACCGAGGAGTTCGTAAACTTATGAAGCACATGCACAGTATATGCAGGATTTAAGCTACTTTAACCTAATCTAATGTTTAAGATACAACTGAAATTGAATCATTAATCTAATGCAGGAAGATGAAACACATGACTTGGAATTGAATTTCTAAAACACATGACTAAAATGAAATTAACTTGAAATGGAAAATTGCATCAAAGGAAAAACAACATGTGAAGAGCAACAAGAGGACACATGTGAGCTCACACTAACAATAAATAAATCTCAATTACATCACAATGATCAAATGACAAAATAATGAAGTCATGAAACTAATCCAAGAAATGACTATGAACCAAATGACTAACTCTTATGATTGATTTCTAATCATTTTCCAACCTAAGTCTAATCTCCTTCTAATCCCATAATGACTAATTAATTTATTCTCCTAATGACTACTCCCTCATGAAGAGAGAGCACTCTCTTTTATACATGAGAACTTTGAAAAGAAGATAAGCATATCATTATTACAAATCCACTTTTCTCTCAACCAATTTCCCATTATTACAAAATATAATCCCTTCAAATCCTCACACATATGTCTCATACATATTGGATAAGATATGTTATCCACTCCCCATGATCTTCTCCTTGAAATAGGATTGAATTATCTCCTCAAATATTGAAATGGTGGAGGAAGTATTCGAGAAGTCTTTTTGAATTAATCCTTCACATATTCCTACACATTACAAAGATCACACATTTTTGAGATATATATGAAAACATGTCGATTTTCTAATATTTAATCACAAATTCTCTTTTAATACTAAAATGAATAAAGTGGAAAATAATAAGGTGAAACCCAAATGTATTTATGAAATGGTATAGTGGAATAATGGAATATGGATAAATGAGAGGAATAGTGAAAGGAAAATAAGATGAAAATGCGACATTTCTGAGGCCCAACAATGACCTCCAAGTTTATTTAGACAGTTATATGGCATGATTGAGGACCATCGGATTCGTTAGAGAAGGTTTCGTCAGATTGGTCCTAAATGATGAATAGAAAAGGTTCTGACATTGACGACTCTGAGAATGATAATGAGTTGTTGATTAGGAAGAGCGTGATGGGAAAAATAGTCATAGATCTATCAGGGGTCACGCCTCTCCATAAAATGTTACCAAACTAGGAGGGAAATAACCATCAGGTAAATTAATGTGCCGATGAAATTAAGGCCATCAATCCCTTCTTCTTAGGGTTGTTGGATCTACCAACATGATCCATCAAAGAGGGCCCGTCGAAGTTGAATCTGGTCATATACATAGTTTACTCTGACATGAGAGAGTTTGAGATTCTTTAGTTCATGAATCTAGGATCGAGAGGAGATCATAACCATTTGATTGTGAATGCCAAGGTTCTCGGTTGTTGTCAACAACCTGAGGAAGGAAAAATAGTTGGGAAAAGATGTCTGACGATGGGATTTGAGTAAATCTCCAAGCGTATTTTTTAAGAGAAGAGGAAATTTTTGAATATACCAGTAAATTAAGAGTGAATTAAGGGGTTGGATGTGTTATAGAGTGGTATCAGAGAATATTTCAAACTCTATTATTTAATGGGTCACTGGGACCACTTGACTATTTGAGAAAGTATTTATCTTTCCAGAAATGCATGACATAAATTTATTTATGTAATGGCTAATAATGTTTTTTTGTTTCATCACATAGGGAGTATTGAAGGAAAAACATAGGTGAATGGTGTAGTGTAGCATGGAAGGCACCTCACAACTCAGATATGAGGAATCTAATAGCCAGAGGGATAGAGAAACCCCTCCATATTTAGTAGCCATTGTTAGAATTCTGAAGGCATACAATGAGAGGCTCATGAGAGCTCAAGATGAGTAGGAAAATATGAATGTAGTCCTATTGCAGAGATTTTATGATATTTATAAGAATGTTCAACAAGGTCCTAGTAATGCATAGTTGTAACAATCAGAGAAATTGAAAACCCCATTAGATGTCAAAAATCATGGATCATCCCATAGAAACGTGGGAAGGAGTTCTTCTAAGAAGAGGCATCAAAATGTAAGGAAAGGAAGATCTAGTGGAGGCACTTCCATAGAGTCATATAGTGGAAAGACTACTTTTATGGAGCTATCCAGTAGTGACACTGGATCAAGTGTCCCCAAGAATAAAAGGAGGAGACATTCGCAGAGTTATCTAATTGAAGAATTAAATAAGGATAATCCGCCTACCTTTGATGGAGAAATGAAGAAGGGAGAAGAAGCTGAGGCTTGGCTGTTGGATATGAAGAAGTATTTTAGGGTACATAACTACTTAGAAAATACAAAAGTGAATATTTCTATCTTCAATCTGAGTCGAGGATATTCCATATGGTGGGAAGACCTCAAAGAATTCAAAGGATTGAAAGAACACAAATTGACTTGGAAGCATTTTGAGAAGTACTTTAGAAAATATTACCTATTGGAGAAGTATTATGATGACAAAATCAAGGAATTCCATGCGCATAAGTTGGGATAACCTACCATGGATGTGTCTGCTAATATATTCTTAGAATTTTTGAGGTATTTTCCTTAACTCAAGGACATGAAAGAAAGCCTGCAACATCTTCTCAGTGGATTGCCACAATATTATCAAGATAGAATCAAATTTGATAATACCAAGACATTGGAAGACACTATAAAGAAGGCTAATTGTTTATCTTATTAGTCTAATCATAATAAAGAGCATTCTAAGGATAGCAGAGGAAAGGATAAGAATGGATTCCTAAAAAAGGGATTCAATCCATTTCCATATAAGAATTAGAAGAAAGGTGCTCAGTTTGGTCAACCAAGCAGAATTTTGCATTAACAGAAGTTTCCATCTCAAAGTGGGAATAAGCCAGTAGAGTAGGAAAGAGAAAGAGTAGAGGAGACAAAGAAAGGGACTATGCAATGCTTGGGTTGTAGAGAACCACACATGTTAAGGGAATTTCCTCATAGGTAGAAAGACAATAAAAGGGTTTACCATGTGCAGGAAGTAGCTACAATCAATGATGTATCCAAGAGTGTGTTGATAATATATGCAGTTGTGGATAATCAACAATCAAACCACCAAGATTTTTTAGTGGCGATGGAAGGTATAATTTTCAAACAAATTGTTTCTATTTTAATTGACCCTGGATCTAACCTTGGTTATATTTCACCTCAATTTGTCGAAGCATGTTCCCTAGAGAGAGAGAAGCATAAAAAGGCATGGTTGGTTTAGTTAGCCACATGGAAAGACAAGAAGGTGACATAGGTTATAGAATATTGTCCATTTGTGATGAGTGGATTGTATACTCAAGAATCCCTGAATATCCTACCTCTGAGATCATATGATGCGATTTTAGTATGGACTGGTTGGTTGTTCATAAGGAAAAATTAAATTGGTATGAGAAGACCCTAGAGTGTACAGATAAGGAAGGAAATGCAAAAAAATTTCTAGGCATTCAGAATCCAGTCTCAGCTAGACAAATATCACCATTACAACATAATAAGTTTAGTCAGAAAGGGTTACCCATGTATTATATAGAAGTACTTAACTTTATAGAGGGATAGGAGTTGAAGGTTTAAGGTCACCCTATGTTGTGGGATTTTAAGGATTTATTTTCTAAGGAGGTTCCTAGATTACCTCCTAAGAGAGATATTTATTTTTCAATAAATCTTGTGCCTAGAGTAGTACTGACATCAAACGTACCCTATCGTATGAGCACACCAAAATTGGTGGAGATGAAGGTACAACGAAAGGAGATGTTGGATAAAGGTTACATCAGAATAAGTGTATCCTCATGGGGAGCACTAACTTTATTTTTGAAGAAAAAGGATGGTACCTTATGCTTGTGTAGTAACTATAAGCAGTTAAACAAGATGACCATAAAGAAAAAGTATCCATTACCCAAGATTGATGATATTTTTTATTATCTTAGAGGAGCTGCAGTTTTCTCTAAAATTGACTTGAGATTAGGATATAACCAAGTCAGAATTAAGGATGAGGACATCCACAAGACAAATTTTAGGAGAAGGTATGGGAACTATGAGTTAGTAGTGGTTCCATTCAGGTTTACTAATATACCAGCTACCTTTATGTGCTTGATGAACAAGTTTCTCGGCAGGTATCTAGATAAGTTTGTCTTGGTATTTGTTGATGAGATTTTTGTGTATTCCCAGACTAGAGAAGAGCACAAAGAGCATCTTGGGATGGTGCTACAAGTGCTAAAAGAGCACTAGTGGTATGCTAAGTTCAAAAAGTGTGATTTATGTCAGAAGGAAATCCAGTATTTATTCCACATAATCTCAATAGAGGGAGTGGAAGTAGAAACATATAATATTAAGGAAATCATGGATTGGCCTACCCCTCGAAATGTAACAGAGCTAATATCTTTCATGGGATTATCTAGGTATTACAAAAGGTTTATAAAATTATTTTCCAAGACTGGTCATCCCATTACTTCATTACAAAGAAGGGGGGGGGGGGATTTGTATGGTTGATAGAGTGTGAGGCTAACTTCCAACAACTAAATTATATTTTGACCAAAGCCCCTTGTTTAAAGATCGTAGAACTTGAAAAATATTTATTGGTTTGCATTGATTCTTCCAAAGAGGGACTTGATGGAGTACTTATGCAAGAAGGAAAAGTGATTTGTTATGAGTCAATAAAGTTAAATGAGCATGAGAAAACGTATGTCACCAATTATCTAGATCTTGCAACAATTGTGCATGCATTGAATATGTGGAAAAATTACCTTCTTGGAAGGAGGTCTGTCTTGATGACATACCATTGTGGATTAAAATAATTTTTTGACCAGCCATGATTGAATGCTAGACATGTCGAATGGATGGCCTTGATTAGTGAATTTGATTTTGAGATTAAAAACATAAAAGGAAAGGAGAACGGAGTGACATATGCACTCATTCAAAGTGTCAATATTGTACACTAGCAACAACAAGTGTAGGAGAGTTTGAAATCCAACACACAATTAAAACCCTCTTTCAAGAAGACCAGGTCTTCAATCAGGTGAGAAAATGATTGCAACAAGAATCGAAAGAGAATACATATGAAGGATATTGAATTACAAATAATGAGTTATTGCTATATAAAAATAGGTTGTATGTGCCTAATGCAGTGGATTTGAGATTCTTGATTATGGATGAATTCCATAGGAAACCTTATGTGGGTCACCCTGGTTATGAAAATATGGTAACAACAATGAGGTAGTTGTATTACTAACCCATAATGAAGTAGGATATTTTTTAATACGTTGCTAAGTGTTTAGAGTTTCAACATGTGAAGGTTGATGAAAAACATCTTGCATGATTGTTGCAACCTTTACAAATTCCAAAGTGGAAATGGGAAATAATTTCCATCGATTTTATTACTTGGTTTGCCAAGGACAGTCAAGAAACATGGTGAAATCATGGTTTTGGTAGATAAGATGAGAAAGGTATCTCATATCATCCCTATTAAATATACTTTAAAGGAAATTTATGTTGCTAACATTTTTATGAAGGAAATTTTTAGACTGCATGGTCTGCCTAAGACCATAATCTCAGATAGAGATGCTAAGCTCACTTCATATTTTTTTGAAAATCTTGTTTACAGGATTGGGAACGCAGTTGGCATTTAGCATGTCCTACCATAATCAAATAGATGGTCAGGATGAAAGAGTGAATAGATTTCTAGAATACATGATAAGGATGCATGCTATACATCATCTCAAGCGGTGGGAAGAATATCTACCCATGGTATAGTTTTCCTACAACAATGTTTATCGAGAATCATTGAAGATGAGCCCATTTGAGGTTTTGTATGGCATAAAGTGGAGAGTTCCAATTAGTTGGGACAATATAGTGGGTAAGATCACACTTAGACTGAATCTATTGAGGATATGGAAAATGTCATGGTAAAGATAAGGCATAATTTGAATGTGGCCCAAGACAGAAAAAAGATCTATGCAGACAGTAAGAGAACTAATAAAGAGTTCAAGGTGGGAGATCATATGTACCTCAGAATAAAACCTAAAAGAAGTTCCTTAAGGATGGGAACATGTGATAAGTTATCACCTTGCTACTGTGGACCTTTCAAAGTCCTCGAATGAGTGGGACCAAAAGAATATAGACTTGCATTACCACTTACTATTTGAGCTCATAATGTGTTCCATGTATCTTTATTAAAGAAATACATTCATTATTCTAATCATGTAATTGATTGGCATATGATATAGGTGGAACCAGAGGGAGAATTTTGTCCATAACCTCAATGCATCATGGAAAATAGAAAAATAATTCTCCACAACTGAGCAATTGTGCAGGTCAAGGTGCAATTGAAGCACTTTGGAGAAGATGAGTCTACCTAGGAATTGGAGGATGCCATACGATTGGAATACCCATTTTTGTTTCCTATATAGTTATGTGTGTGTGTGTGTGTGTGGTGTTTTAAACACTGAGGATGATATTTCTTTAAGGGTAAGGGGAATGTAACGCCTTGTTTCACCCCATGACTGTAATTACGCTAAGACTTCATATACTGTGATTATGAAGCATGTATTTATGTTTTTATTATAAAAAAAAATCAGACAATTGACTGAGAGAGAAAAGACTTGAGTATTGGCCATGATATCAAAAGTGGGATTGATAAGGTGGGATTATGAGGTGGCTCGATGAGGTGGAATGGAGAGGTTTCTATGAAGAAATTTGGATGCTCATGTAACATTCGAACCTACATATGAAATCCATTAATACACACCTACTAGCATACTTGAAGCTACATGGAGCCATGTGAGTAGTTATGAAGGAACATAATTGGTGGTTGAGGTAGTTAATATTACTAATAGACTCGATCTCTTGAAGAGGGAAGGGTCAACTTAAAAATATGACAAAAGTACATTCTTTATATTTCCCCTTCAAAATTCAAATCCTGGACTAGAGGTCGTGTCTAACAAAATCCAAGGTAATCCCAAGGGATTGGTGGAAGAAGAGACCAAAGGTGGAAAAATCGTGAGGTAAATACATGCAAGAAGCATGATGATGCACAGAGGAAGGAAGACGAGGAGACACGTGAGATACGTAGAGAACAAATCATGAAGAAAACATGAGGAGAACAACCTGAGGAACAAAAAGTGATTTACAGACTCACAGACAGACGATGCAGTGAACAAAGTTGTTCACTGGTGCATATATGAAAGATAAAATAGATTGGAAAGTTTTTCTTGAAGAAAATAGAAAGATTGTTCAAAGTATTGATGATCAACTTGGAACATATAAAACCTAGATCCATACTGGATCTACAAATGACTGCATCTTGGTACCTATAGGAAATAAACTAGCTTCAATAAGGGAGGTCGCTGAGGGACTGTATGGAAAATAAGGGACTCCTTGTGTAAAGGAAATCCAATTGGGAGGGTACTTGATAAACCTATGGAATTCCTGATCCCAGTGGGAAGAGTGTAACTTCTACTAGTGCTAGTGGAGGAAGGAGAGTAACCTTCCAGGATCATTCTAAATCTAATAACCAACTAAATCAATCCCCTTGCAGTATCATGGCTTGTCATAGGGGTGGTGTGTTGTAGGAAGGCACTGCATGAAGGAACTCTATAGCATAGCCTCAGGTTGGGAGGAAATGCATCCTCTCTAAGTCAGATGGATATTGATATTTACCTAAATAAATAAGTGTTTCACTTTACTTATTTGATGTTTGTTTAATGATGTGAACATGTGGATTTCTGATTAAAATGGGAAATGTGAATGCATGTAAGAAACAGTTAAATTGCTGAGTAAAATGGAATATTCTTGTTTTTTTTCACTATTAATCTGATATCTCATGAATCTAAGTAAAAAATGTATGGGTAGTATGTTACCTAGTGATTATTGCAATTCTATAGAGGAAAGTTTGCAAGATATAGACAAAATATTCATTTGGAAGGTCACAAGAGTGCCTTGGTGTGAGAAAATACCTTGTATTGGTTAAGGAACCTTAAAACATGTAAAATTTACCCAATTTAAGTGGAAGGGTTGCAAAATATGCAAAAACTAGCCCAGATGAAGTATGAATGCTTAGTTGGTTCAAGAGTAAAATCCCAAGGCTATTAAGAGTCTAGTAGAGTATCGAAAAAGACTTAGAAGAAAACCCTAAACTATTTAAGTTTGGATTAAGAATGTTATTTTGAACAAAATCGACATTTTAATTTGGGATGATTCACAATGATTGATTCGATGTAGAAAGTACATCTAGACTGTTGGTTGGATGGTACTACCATCAGAATGACCAAGTGAGGGATTGTAATAGGACTCCAATGAGGGAGACTTCGAGTCAATAAGGACCGTTGATCTATTGGAGAGTGGTCATGGTGTGTTGTGGACTATTGGATCTAGTTACTAGTGTATCATAATAAGGGTCGTCAGAGGTCTAGAAGAAGGACTAAGACATGATTTTGATGACTTGGGAGTCTGATGGCCATCGATCTTTCAGAGGACATTCTGTGAGATCTCATCCATTGAATCTAGCATTGGTTGATCTAAGGAGATTGACCTTAAGACCTTGATTGTCACATGAGTCTCTTCTATTTTATTTATACCATTAGATGGCATGAGTGAGGACCATCGTATTCGTTAGAGAAGGTGTCATTAGAGTGGTCCTAAACAATTAATTGAAAAGTTTTTTATGGTGAAGACTCTAAGAATGAGAATGATTCATCGATTGGGAAGAGGGTGATGGGAAACGAAAGTCGTAGATCTATCATGGGTCCAACCTATCCATAAAATGTTACCAAATGAGGAGGGAAATAATGACGGGGTAAACTGAGGCACCGATGAAATCAAGGTAGTCAATCCCTACTTCCAAGGGACGTTGGATATACCACCATGATCCATTGGAGAAGGCTCGTCGGAGTAGAATCTTTCTAGGAACGTAGTTTACTCTGAAGGGAGAGAGTATGAGATGCTCCAGTTCGTGAATCTAGGGTCGAGATAAGATTGTAACTGTTCGATTTTGAATTCCCAAGTTCTCATGTGTTTTCAACAGCCTGAGGAAGGAAAATTAGTTGGGACAAGATATCGGATGAGGGGATTTTCGTGAAGATCCAAGCATATTCTTTAAGAGAAGAGGAAATTTTTGAAAATCCCACCAACTTGAGAGTGAATTAGGGGGTTGGATGTGTAACAACTTGCATGAGCTAGTTTACTCTACTTTTCATGCATGAGCTAGTTCACTTTACTTTGCATGCATGTGCTAGTTCACTCAACTTTGCATGCATGAGCTAGTTCACTCTACTTCACATGCATGAGCTAGTTTACTCTCCTTCACATACATGATCTAGTTCACTCAACTTTTCATGCATTATTTAGTTTACTTTACATTACATGCATGATCTAGTTCACTCCACTTTTCATGTATGGTCTAGCTCACTCCAATTTGAATGTAGTTAAGTCTATCATATTTGCATGACTAATTCTTATATATTACATTCTATTGCATTGTGTTGTATGGATTATTCATTCATCCTTGGATGATTGTTATTCTTTCAAAGTTTAATGAGAATTGAGATTGATTTATTATTCTCTTGTATTTTCTTCTTCTTAATTGATATTTTATCACTTTCAATTAGATTCTAGATCTTGTAGGTGTGCAACAATTTCTACATGGTATCAGAGCTTGATCAATTCTTAAATTCATACCAACACACAGGAGCATGGATGGATTATGGGTCCTTAGCCATCATCAAACACTAAAAACAAGTGTATTAGGATATTATTGAAGCTTCGTTAGATCAATAACCTTGAAATGGTACCAAGACCAACATCTAGGAACTTTGTATAAGGTCTTTGGCCTTTCAGTGGGATACACATAGGATTTTTTCACTTGAGATGTGTGTTGAAGCATAAACATGGTCAACATGGAAATAATGTTCCTAATATTTAATTGAACATTCCCAATCTCAAGCATAATGAACAACACCTAGAAACCATGACAAGCACCCTCTATAGGGAGCCTGTAACATTTGAGTTGAATATGGGTGTCATTGCGAGGTTTTTGGCATCATGGATGGGTATTGGGTATATGACCATAATTGGGGGATTAAAAAAAGATCTTGTGGCCCTAAGCCTTTCTTATCATGATCAAGCACCATGGATGAGTCCTAAAGCCTCCATATCTGACATATGTTGGTTAGCAATCACCTCCATGGGTGTTATGAGAACCATCACTAGGTTAGTTCTGCACCAAAAATGCATTTGCAGGTCCAACTGAGGTCACAAGAGGAAAATAATGGGAATTATTCCCTACATGACACTTGTCGCACTCAATTTCCATAAATGACACTTCTTACTCACAAAGATTCTAAGGCTACGGTGTTGAATGCATCTTCAAATGACCACATAAGACCCTTTAATGTTTTCTATGGATTGCTAGAGGGATATGGGAACCATGATTAAGCCACAACACACACCCTAAATAAGAATGTGTCATGGACCCACACCATGAATCATTCTTGGGGCCATGGTTGGGGTTCTTAGCATTTGAGTGTGATATGGGTGCCATGAGTAGGTTTTGTGCACTAGAAAGGGGCTTTGAGGTGTAAACATGGTCGTAGGGGAGGGAACAACGGTGTTAATATCTAAGGGGAGGAAAAAAAATTGACCTTAGTCCCTAAACATTGATTCTAAAGGTAAATCACCATGAACAACATCCAAAAATCATAACACAAACCCTCATTAGGAGGTCTTTTTTATCAAAGTTGGAAATGGATGCCATTAGGATCTTTGTTTTTTCATAAAGGATGGATTGCAAGGCCTTGAACATGGTCAAGGAAGGAAAACAAGTGCCTTGGGATATTGTTGAATCTTCTCAATCTCAAGAGACTTGAATGAGTCTTTGAACCAACACATCAGTCCTTTGTATGGGTTCTTTGTAGGCCTTCAAGTGAGATACAAGTGCCATGAGTAGGTTTTGAATGCTAGAAATGGGGTTCTGATTCCTAAACACAATCAAGGGAGTAAACAAGGTCCTTAATCCATAATTGGACCTTTTTCAGCTCAAGTGCTATGAACAAAACCTATACATAGTGACATGAGTCCTCATTAAGGGGTCTTTTCCCTAGGAGTTGGTTATGGGTGCCATTAAGATGTTTCATGCACTATAGTTGGGTCTTGAGTCCTTGACTATAGTCATGGTAGGGAAACAAAATCATTGGGCCTTTAACATTGGTTAGCAGAGGAAAACAACAACCTTGGGACCTAAACATAATGTTTATTTCCCAAGCACCATTAACACATACTTAGACCACCACATAGGAGAACAAATGGGTTTTAATACTTTGACCATCATCAAAGACTAAAACCAAGTGTCTTTGGATCTTATTGAATCTTCTCGAGATGAATATCCTTGAACAATACTCGAACCAACATGCATGAACATTGTAAGGGGTCTTTGGCCTCCAAGTGGGATACCATAACTGTGAGTAGGTTTGTGCATTGGAAATGTGTGCTAAGGAATAAATATGGTGTAGGGGGAAATAATGACCTTAATCCCTAATTAAACCTTCTTGAGTTCAAGGACCATGAACAACACATAGGAAAAATGGCATGATCCCTCTACAAGATTTTTTTTACATCTAAGTTGAATATGGGTTTCGTTATGAGGTATTGTGTTCCTGACCATAGTTAGGGGAGGGAAACAAGATAATTTTTCCCTAAACCTTTCTTCTCAAGCTCAAGCATCATGGAAAAATCCTTGAACTACCACAATTAGTTTAAGTTTGCACCATGATTAGGTTAGTTATGCACTGTGAATGGATCTATAAGTCTAACCAAGGTAATAGGAAAAAAGCAATGACATTTTCCCTAATTGATGCTTCTTGATCTCAATCACCATGAAAAACACCTACAATCCACAAAAAATAACATCTCTTGGGAAGTTTTTGATTATGAGTGGTTTACCAGTGGATAATATGATGTTTTACTGATAATAATGGGTCTCTCCATCTCGATAATGGTCAAAGAAGTATAACAAGGTCCTTCAAAATTTCACAAAGTTTTTTATGCTCAATTATGATAAAAGATGTATTGAAACACCACATAAGACATTTCTATGTGATCTTTGGCCTCTAAGTGGGATATGGTTTGTTGAAACCAGGTCTTAAAGTTTTTATCTCTAAGAATAAAACTTTTCTTTTCTAGGATTTAGCTTTTCATAAGGTATAATCCTCGCTATCAGTCCCAAAAGCTCGGTACCAAAATCCTGAAATGGCTTTATTTTTTAATAATAAAAGGCAGAAAACTCAAGTGTTTTTAAAGTCTCGGCGCACGTTCTGTAAAGTACTTTTAATAATGATAAATTAAAAACCTAAAGGAGTTAATTAACAATATTTTAACCTTTTGGGATTCGGGTTCACTTAGAACAATACGTTTTCAATACATTTCAAATCGTGAAATCCCGATCCTCGATTTCCCAAAAAACAAAAAATGGAAGTTAGTTATTGATCCTGATTAATTAAATTACTAATACCAAAGTTAAGGCCTAAACTAATCTCATCGCGATTTCGGGATTCAGGGTTTAGTGGTGACATACATCATGTAAGAAAGATCCTCGAAACCTCGAAACGTGAAGTCCCAACTCAATACCAAAGCTAAGGTCTAAACTAATCTCATCGTGATTTCGGGATTCGGGGTTTAGTAGTGACATACCTCGTGTAAGCAAGATCCTCGAAACCTCAAAACTTGAAGTCCCGACTCAATACAAAAGCTAAGCCCTAAACTAATCTCATCAAGATTTCAGGATTCGGGGTTTAGTTGTGACATACCTCATGTAAGCAAGATCCCCGAAACCCCAAAACGCGAAATCTCAACTCAAAATCAATGTTTAAAATGAACTAACTTCATTTTAAAAACACAATTAATGGCAATTAAACTTTTTAGGTATTTTCATTTTTGAGGTTCCATTGAACAAGATATTTCAAATTTTGATTTTAGAATCGCCGAAATACGACCATATCAATAACGGATAGCTGGTGATTTCTGTGACACAAATGCGTATCTCAGAAATATTCTCTGCATTAAAGGTATTAAATTCTTGGAAACTGCATCAGTACTTTCACCATAAAATGAGTTACAGGAAAATTAAAGGTCTGCGTTTTGAACCTTATTCTTGTTATTTCTATCAAGAGTAAGTCGCATCCAACCAAGCTTATACACCTCTCTTCTGTGATAGGTTTTAGTTCCAATACGAAAGTTATGGCACCAAAGAAGGGACCCAAGAAGAGTGAAGATACAAATGAGATTTCCAGCCCAGAGGGAGATGTCATATCTGACACCACGCCACATGCTATCGACTCGATCAAATCCTGGAGACAAATCTATAAAAATCTAGAATACAAGGTCAAAAATCCCCCTAATGATTTCAAGAATCACCTTCGGGACATAACAAAATCATAACTTCACAAGATTGCAGCATGCCCATGGCTCATGGCGTACAATGACATGATCAGTTGGGCTTTAGAGAAGATTGATATTCCAACAAGAAGCATTTCAAATGATCAAGAGGTCATTATTGGCTCATTCAGACCTGAACATATCCAAGTAATGTACAAACTCTCACCCAATCCTAAATACATTTACAATGCCAAATTTATAGCTGAATTTCAGAGAAAGGAATGTACTGAGGCAGACCAAACTTACCCTGATTTAATCAAAGGCTGGTGGAGATGTCCATCAAAATTTAGGGCCAATACCCATGGAATTTATGCCACAGCTTCTTTGAATGAATACATGGTTTATGTAACCATGATGTTGTGCAGACTCTTCGGCAAAAAGAGTCCTTGTCATTTTCCCGCAGAATGGGTGCCCATTTTAGAGGAATCATCAAAAGTATATAGTTTCAACTAGAGCAAGATTTTATCCGATAACATAGCCAAAGAGGTTTCAGATTACAAATCTACAAAATCCCGAGGTCAACCAGTGGCCTTTTACATGTCGACATACATCATGGATGCAATTTGTTTTATGACTCCATTCCCCCTGATGAATTGGAATTGGAACATAACCTGCCTCAAACCCATTCACGAGTATCACTCTAAACTGTGGGAAGAAAACATAAAAAAAATCGTTTTACGGAATTTGTCATTTTGTGGTAATACCAATGCATAAAATATTTTTCGGTTGTGACCCTCCTCACATTTCTGAAACAATTTCAAAACAACTCAAGGCAATAGCCAGCTGGTTCATTGAAGAAAGCTTCTCCTACATCAGGGTTTATGGGTGCTCAATCCCCCCTCATGCGCTTCCAAAATTCCTCCCGGACAGACTGGTGTGTAGGGAAGTAGCACACCAAATAGTGAAAGGCGGTATTGTAATGAGGTAAAGGCAGATCAAAAGAAGTCCTGGCCAATCTTCCCTGTGCACATTGGGAAATTTTCATTACAAAACTTGGGCCATTCCAAGGTGGAAGCAGAAGCACTCAAAGAAGTCAAATTGTTAAATATTGAGTAAAAAAGGAAGGACCCTTATCAACTAGTGAACAAACACTTGATACGTTGCAATATGAAAGCATATGAACATGAGGAGTCCCCTTGGGATGACATGTTCAAAGGGACTAAGACTTATAAAGAGGTGTTAGAATGAGTACAGACACTGTCGTTTGACCGGCAAGCTAGCTTTTGGACCTTTTAGAAGCATAGACGAAGTGGTCTGCCCAAAGTACTGTAAGGAGAAGCAATCACCCTCCCCCAGGAGCAAGAAAATGTTCCCCCAGGCTTCGAAAAGGAAGCACAGAAGAAGGGAAATCCCGAAAAAGTCCCACAGGATATAGAAATGCCCCCACAAAACAAACAAGCCTTACAGACAAAAATATCAGACACTGAAGTCTGGGAGACCTCCTGAGTCTAGTAATCTAACTCCCCCTTCATTACCTGGTGTTGATGTCTATACACCTAAGGTAATAGGAGGAAACAGATCTATAGAGCTAGGAAGTCCCATAGCTTCCTTAACCCCCTTACAGTCCACTTTTGGATTCCCACAGATAGGAGCTCTATTTGTTGATGACCTCACCTCTATCTCCATAGATGAGATTCCTCCTTCTGATTATTTTTTCAGCAGAAAAAGGAAGGTCGTCCTGAAACAAGAGATGTATATGAAGGAGGGGAATATGGTCAAAAAGCATAAATTCTTGATAGATGGAAAAAATTTGGAGGAGGATTTCGCTATAGAGATAACAGGTTCCATGAGAGCCATGGAAACATAAAACTTTTTTACCATGGGAAACATGAGCACGAGGATAAAGAAGAGTAATAACATGATAGCTCAATTACAAGATTAGTTAAAGAATGATGAGGAGAACATCAGAGAAGAGGTGAGTAAAATCTTGGAGCAGACCAAGGCTACCGAAAGGCTAGAAATTCAATTACTCAAATCAAGCCAGGACGAAATGAACCAAAAGATACAAGCAAGTCAGGTGTAGGTTGCTCAGCAAAAGGAGCATCCAGAAGAGTTACAAGATAGGTTAAATTTGATGGAAGTTCAGGTGATAGATATGAAAGCTTTCCAGGCCCAGTCACTGGAAATGCATTCAAAAATAGAAGTTGAACAACAGAAATTGATTTCCAAGATAGAGATTATTCAGAGGTACTTTCAAGAAGCAGATTGTAATGTACCTCAAAAATCACCATAAAAAAAAAATTATATTTGTACATCTATCCTTGAAAGGTTTTCAAGATCTCAAGCAAGTAGGCTTTCTGCTAGAAGGCTTGAGTCTAAGGGTTTTTTAGAGTCCTTACTATCGTCGACTGTCCTTACCATTCAACTTAAGTTTTCTATTCTGATATAATGAGTATTTACTCATCATTTCTATGTTTAATTAAGATCCTGAAATTTATAATTACTCTCTTATCTGCTAGTACCTATAACACCTCCACAGTCTTAACAATACAAGAAACTTTGGGGTTTTTATGACCAAAACCCTACATAGAAAAATTACCCTCTATTCGCAATACAATCTACTTGTAAAATGGTCTGTTACTTCCATACCTCTACACGGGATGAAGACTCTCCAATGTTCTTTTACCAGTCCATTCATTACATTATCAGAGTTGTTCCCATAACAATAAGTTTCTTCTAGGTTCCTACAGTTTGTGAAATATAACAGAGGTCAATCAGGTTTTGGTGATTATAAGTGTCGAACACAAAATGAAAACAAAGGGGCCACGCCATTTGCCAAAAATGCGAAAAAGCGAGAACACTGTGAACCTGGTACTTTGGGGTTTCGGGGTTTGGGATTTCATGTTTGAAAGTGTCAAACATAAACACACCACAACCTCCGAAAGGTGAAAAAGGAAAGTGGGACCCACCCTATTGGGGCTTCGAGATTCGAGACTTCATGAGTTCAAGTACCCAAACACCAACATATAAAAAATTCCAAATTTGCGAAAAATGTCCAGCGTATCAGGATTTCGAGGTTTGGGATCCACACACCACAACTCTTGAAAGGTGAAAAACGAAAGTGGGACCTGCCCATCGAGGTTTCGGGGTTCAAGACTTCATGAGTTCAAGTACCCAAACAACAACGTATACAAACTTCTGAAATTGATAAAAGGAAAAGGTGAGACCCGCATTTTGGAATTTCGGGGTTTGGGGTTTCATGGTTTTCATAGCCAAACATCCAACATATAACAATTCCCAAAATTTCGAAAAGAAAAGAAAGTGGAACTAACATTTTTGAATTTCAGAATTTGGGGTTTCAGGATTTCAAATGCCAAACAATAATACACAACAATTCCCAAATTCCGAAAGGTGAAAGGGTTTGGAACCAACACTTCGGGGTTTCAAATGTCAAACAACAATGCACTACAATTCCCAAATTACCAAAGGAGAAAGGGTGTGAGACCAACACTTTGGGATTTCGGGATTCAGGGTTTCAAATATCAAACAACAACACACTACAATTCATGAATTTCGAAAGGCAAAAGGGTGTGAGACCAACACTAGAGAATTTTGGGATTCAGGATTTTTGCCTAGCTCTTTTTTCCCTCCTTTAGGGTTTTCGAAGCTTTCTTAATCCCTGATTTTCAGGGGCTTCCAGTGGTCAAATCTCTGATTTGCCACTTCTCATAATCATCCTAGAGGCAGTTCCAACATGTTCCCCACTCATGGAGTCATGGTCAGCTGATTTTAACATGGTTGTTCCATTTTTCCTCCTACAATTAATATAAATATTTTGTTGTGATATAAGTGTCATAGTCAAATGGTCAGTTGAGTCCAAATAGATCTTTTCCAAACAATCACAATAATTAAATACAATTATTAAATTCAAAATTCAGAATTGCCATAAATGGCAAAAAAATTCCATATTCGAATTTGCCAAAAACAGAAATAAATTCCAGCCTATTTCAAAAATAAAAATTATTTTATTTTTGGGGGATGTCACATCCTTTCCCCCTTCAGTAAAAAACTGTCCTCGGTGTTCGTTCCTTTCCTGGAACAGGATTCGATGAGATTTCCACAAATCTCCCTTCAATTCCCAAGTGGCCTCCTCAAGACTAAAGTGCTTCCATTGCACCTTTACCTGAGTGACGACTATGTTCCAAAGTGTTATTTCTCTCCAGTATAGAATGTGCAGGGGTTCCACCTGGAACTCGCCTTTGGGTTCCACTTGCACCAAGTTCCAATCAATCATATGAGTAGGGTCATGAATATACTTTTTCAACAAAGAGACATGAAATACATTATGAATTCTTAGATTAGCTGGAAGTGCAAGTTGATATGCTATGGGTCCAATTCGAACCAGTATCTTGAAGGGACCACAAAACTTGGGTGCTAGCTTGGCATAGTTCCCTAACTTCAGTGAGATTTTCTGGGCTTTGACCTTCAAGTAAACATGGTCTCCCACTTGAAATTCCATGTGTCTTCTTTTCTGATCTGCATAGCTCTTATGTCTGTCCTGCGATTCTTTCAAGTTCTGTTGTACCTTTCTTACCATATTCTCCATTTCTTGGAGCATCTCTGGCCCAACCATGAGTCTATCAGTCGGGTTTTCGCAGCTAATTGGAGTTGTACACTTTCTGGCGTACAGTATTTCGAAAGGGCTCAACTTAGCTGAAGTTTGGTACCCATTGTTATATGCAAATTATACCAAGTGTAGGTAGTCTTCCCACTTGTTCGGATTTGTTATTACATACATGCAGAGCATATCCTCTATGATTTGATTTGTCCTTTCGATATGTCCATCCGTTTGTGGATGATAACTCGTACTAAAATTCAAATTAGTATTTAGCCTTACAAACAATTCCTTCCAAAAAGCGGATGTGAATTTTACATCTCTATCTGAAACCACCATTTTAGGAATACCATGCAGTCTAAAAATTTCTTTCATGAATATTTCAACAATATTAATAGATTTAAAAGTAGATTTTACAGGAATAAAGTGTGCAGACTTACTGAGTTTATCGATTACAACCATGATTGAATCATTTTGTTTCTGAGTTTTAGGCAAACCTGTTATAAAGTCCAGCGATATGGTCTCCCATTTCCATTCTGGTACTAGTAATGGCTGTAATAGGCCGGATAGATGCTGGTGTTCGGACTTAACCTGCTAACAATCTTGGCACCTATCCAAATACTCTGTTGTTTCTCCCTTCATATTAGGCCAGTAAAATAGTTTTATGAGTGATGTTATTGTTTTCTGGTAACCTGGATGGCTAGAATATGGTTTCTTATGCACTTCATCTAAAATAGTTAATTTTAGCTCTGCTGAATCTGGTATGTAAAGTCTATTTTTAAATATTAATAGTCCCTATTTTTCGATACTTATATCTAGTTTATCTAAGTTTGGGATATTGTTTTTCAATTCTTCCATCATCTTAGTGTAATTTCCATTGTTAATTCTTGTCGCTTTTACTCTTTGTTCCAGATCACTTTCTGCCCTGCTCATATTTATCTCAAATAACCCATGGACTCTTCTTCTTAAATCATCTGCTACTTTATTTTCCTTTCCCTTGATATGTCTGACCTCAAATTCGGATTTGCTCAAAAAGGCTAGGCACCTTGCTTGTCTTGCATTAAGGTCTGGTTGGTTAAACATATATTTCACTCTGCTATTATTCGTCAATAGTAAGAATTTCCAACCCATTATATAGTGTCACCACATTTTTAAGGCATGTATTACTGCTGCCAATTCTAAGTCATGAATGACATAATTTCTCTTGTGTTCCTTTAATTTACAGGACTCATAACAAATCACGTGCCCTTCCTGAGTTAGAACACCACCTAGTCCCTCTTTACTTGCATCAACACATATTGTGAAGTCTTTATCTGGGTCTGCTACCTTCAAGTTGGGCACCGATGTCAACAATTCTTTTAGCTTGTTAAAACTGTCTTGACACTTTTGTGACCAGTTAAACTTGGTCCCTTTCTTTTGTAATGACGTGATAGAGTAGGATATCTTGGAGAACCCTTCTATAAATCTGTGATAATATTCGGTGATTCCCATGAATGACCGGATATCTGCCACATCCTTAGGCACTGGCCATTCCATGATGGATTTTATCTTTTTCGGGTCTACGAAAATACCTTCTGAGGAAATGACATGTCCTAAATATTGTATTTCTTTTTTATAAAAATCACATTTGTCGAATTTTGCGTATAGTTTGTGTTTCCTTAGTGTTTGCAGAACTATTCATAACTTTTCATCATGTTCCTCCTCCATTTTAGAATAGACTAGAATATCACCGATAAATACTACTACGAACTTGCCTAAGTACTGGCTAAAAATGTTGTTCATTAAGCACATAAATGTGGTTGGTGCATTGGTGAGTCTGAAAGGTATGACTACAAATTCGTAGTGTTTGTATCTTGTTCGAAAAACTGTTTTGTTTATGTCCTAGTCCTTTATCCTAACTTGATGATAACCAGATTGTAAATCCAATTTTGAGAAGATCTTGGCCCCACCAACTTGATCGAACATATCATTTATCCGTGGTAAGGGGTATTTGTTCTTAATGGTCACTTTGTTCAGTTGTCTATAATCGATACATAGTCTTAGAGTACCGTCTTTCTTTTTCACAAAGAGGACTGGTGCTCCCCATGGTGAGACACTTGGTCTGATATACTCTTTGTCCAACAATTCCTGTAATTGTATTTTTAATTCTTTCAGTTCTGGTAGACTCATTCGGTAGGGTGCTTTTGAGATAGGGGTTGATCCAGGTAGTAAGTTTATAGAGAAATCTATTTCTCTCCTAAGAGGTAATTATGGTATCTCATCAACAAACATGTCTCTGAATTCCCGTAGGACAGCAAAGTATTCTAACTTGGGCTTATCTTCTGTTTCTAATAGATTCATCACTTGGATGACGTAAACTTGACATCCCTTTCTAACACATTTCTTGAATTGCATCGCCAAAACTTGTTTGACTAACACAGGTTTTGGTATACCTTGGGCTGTTCTAACAGTGCCAATATTATCTTTATAGCTAAGTATCTTTGTATAACAGTCTAGTACTACTTTGTGTTGTTCCAACCAATCCATCCTGATAATCATATCATAAGATCCTAGTGGTAGGATGTTCAGATTGGTCCTTATCTTTTGATCATCTAAGTTGAACTCAAGATTAGAAATAAAGTTAACTACTTTTCTTTTAGTCCCTGCTGCTAGTTGTACAAGCCAAGATTTTGCATGCTTTTGTTTCTTAAGTTTATTTGACTCTACTACATCGGGAGTAATATAACTTAACGTAGCTCCAGGGTCAATTAAAACAAAAATTTGAGTGTCATGGATTTTACCTTCGATCTCTACCACTGAGGACTAGTGGTCAGCTTGTTGACCATCTATGGCTGCATTTATCTGATGCAGACTCCTGCCCATGTCTCCCACTGTTGAGGCTTCCTGCAAATTATGGACAACATTGTTGTTTGCTGCAATTAGACGTGGACAATTCCTCCTTAGATGAGGCTCTCCAAACTCCCAACATCTTAATGGCTCGTGGGAGTTGTCCCCAAACTTCTTGATTCCATGTTTACCAGTTTACTGCTACCTTTCATATTTGGATGATTGGAGTGAAAATCCTTCCTTGGGAAACTTTTTGCTGCAATTCGATAAGGAGCTCGTTGGTATCCCTTCTTCCGCTAGTGCATTCCATCTTGTTTCTTATCCTTCCATGTCTTGGGAAACTCTACCCACTATTTGTACTGGCCATAGCACATTCGTGCCTTCTTGAATGCCTCACTCAAGGATTTGGGGTTGTCAAACTCAATTCTGTCCCTGTAGGACTATGGTAAATAGCTTAAGAATCGCTATATTTTTACCTTATCCTCCTGAATGTATGGTACAAAACTTAGTAGTTCCATAAATTTATTTATAAGGTCATCCATCATCATTTGTCCGAGTCATAATTCATAAAATTATTTCGTCTTTCTTTCATAATAGCTTTCAGAATGGTATTGTTTCTTAAAATACTTCTTGAAGTCGGACCATTCCAACTGTTTCTCCTTTAGGCCCTTGGCCAATTTCAGGTCCTACCACCAAATGTTGGCCTTCCCCTTTAGATTGTAGATGGCCATTCTTACCTTCATGTTGCTGGAATAGTTGTAGATTTAGAAGTATTTTTTGATGTCTAACAACCATGCCTCGACTTCTTCTCTTGCCCTCGACTCTCCATCAAAAGTAGTTGGTTTAATATTTTTAAATTCTCCTTCAAGTTGGTCTGTTTGTTTCCTTTTTTTTGTCTGGTATGGTTTTGTCTTCAGCTGAAGGTGTCCCTTCAAACGAACTGTCTCTTTTTTCTATTTTTGCACTAGAATTATTGGAGGCCCTTTTGCTGACCTCTTCCTCAGGGTTATCATCTTTTGGGCTTTTCTTGGTTACTATACTATGCAACAGGACTTCATTTATCTCTTGTTGTTCATGTTGTGCCTTCTTCAATTTTTCATTGTCAGCCTTGAAAACCTGTAGTTCAACAATAAGGTTTCTCACTGTTTCCAACACCTCCATGGGTGAGCTTCAATCATTGTTTTGTCTTGGATCTCTAGGAGGTCCTTGTTGCGGATTCTCTTCCACCCTGATTTTTGCACCTTCTTGGGCTGCCATTATTCAACACAAAACAAAAAATCTTTCTGTTTGTAATCCACAAGATTTATTAGTTTATTTTTTCATAAATCAGAATATATACTAAGCAATTAATGTGGCCTTGTTCAGGCCCAATGTTGTAACTTTTACTCTGATACCATATGTAATGTACCTCAAAAATCACCATAAAAAAAAATTATATTTGTACATCTATCTTTGAAAGGTTTTCGAGATCTCAAGCAAGTAGGCTTTTTGTTAGAAGGCTTGAGTCTGAGGGTTTGTTAGAGTCCTTACTATCATTGACTTTCCTTACCATTCAACTTAAGTTTTCTAATCGACGATATAATGAGTATTTACTCATCACTTCTATGTTTAATTAAGATCCTGAAATTTATAATTACTCTCTTATCTGCTAGTACCTATAACACCTCCACAGTCTTAACAATACAAGCATCTTTGGGGTTTTTATGACCAAAACCCTACATAGAAAAATTACCCTCTGTTCGCAATACAATCTACTTGTAAAACGGTCTGTTAATTCCATATCTCTATACGAGATGAAGACTCTCCAATGTTCTTTTACCAGTCCATTCATTACATTATTAGAGTTGTTCCCGTAACAATAAGTTTCTTCTAGGTTCCTACAGTTTGTGAAATATAACAGAGGTCAATTGGGTTTCGGCAATTATAAGTTTCGAACACAAAACAAAAACAAAGGGGCCACACCGTTTGCCTAAAACATGAAAAAGCGAGAAGACTGTGAACCCAATACTTCAGGGTTTCGGGTTCAGGATTTCATGTTTGAAAGTGTTAAACATTAACACACCACAATCTCCGAAAGGTGAAAAAGGAAAGTGGGACCAACCCTATCAGGGCTTCGGGGTTCGGGACTTCGTGAGTTCAAGTACCCAAGCACCAACATATACAAAATTCTGAATTTGCGAAAAATGTCCAACGTATCAGGATTTCGGGGTTCGAGATCCACACAACACAACTCCTAAAAGGTTAAAAAGGAAATTGGGACCCATCCAGTGAGGTTTTAGGGTTCGATACTTCGTGAGTTCAAGTACCCAAACAACAACATATACAAACTTATGAAATTGCGAAAAGGAAAAGGCGAGACCCACATTTCAGAATTTCAGGGTTCGGGGTTTCACGGTTTTCATAGCCAAACATCCAACATACAACAATTTCTGAAATTGCGAAAAGAAAAGAAAGTGGAACTAACATTTCAGAATTTCAGAATTTGAGGTTTCGGGATTTCAAATGCCAAACAACAGTACACAACAATTCCCGAATTTTGAAAGGTGAAAGGGTTTGGAACCAACACTTCGGGATTTCAGGATTCAGGGTTTTGGGGTTTCAAATGTAAAACAACAGCGCACTACAATTCCCAAATTATGAAAGGCGAAAGGGTGTGAGACCAACACTTCGGGATTTTAGGATTCGGGGTTTCAGGGTTTCAAATTTCAAACAATAGCACACTACAATTCCTGAATTCGAAAAGGCGAAAGGGTGTGAGACCAACACTTCGAGATTTTAGGATTCGGGGTTTCAGGATTTCAAATGTCAAACAACAATACACTACAATTCTGAATTATGAAAGGTGAAAGGGTGTGATACCAACACTTCGGGATTTTAGGATTTGGGGTTTTGGGATTTCAAATGTCAAACAACAACACACTATAATTCCAAATTCCGAAAGGCGAAAGGGTGTGAGACCAACACTTCGGGATTTCAGGATTCAGGGTTTCAGGATTTCAAATGCCAAAAATCTAACATAAACAAACTTCCAACAAAAATTGTGAAAGAAAAGAAGGTGGGACCCGCATTTTGGGGCTTCGTGGTTCAAAACTTCATGAGTTCAAGTACCCCAAACCTCTCATGTAACCAACCTCCGAAATGTGAAAAGTGGAAGGTTCGGGGTTTCAGGGTTTAGAAATTCATTAGTTCAGAATCCATACATCAATATACACGAACCTCTGAAAGGTGAAAAGGAAGTTGGACTAAGTGTTCCTGTTGAAAAAGAATTCAGGTAATAATTCAATCAAAACACAAAGGAAGAGAGTACTCTGCTTCTACTGTAACTCTTCACACTAATTTTCATCACTCCCTGACCTTTATCTTTTACGGGTACTCTTGAATTTTTTTTTTGGGGGAGGACTCTTGCTTTCATTTATGGGAGACTGAAGGTGTATAAGGATACAATATACCTTTACCTCACAGAATTCCGAAGGCCTAAGGACATAGGAATTTTACACGCACAGAAGGGCACAAAGGATAAATTTTTCTGTATAATGTAGATTTTATAATATCCAATTAGAGCCTCTTTTAAATCAATGCATTACACGTCAACAGTACTAGATCTGTGAATATATGTAAATACATGGTTAAGAATATCATTCCATTAGAGATTGGTCATTAATAAGGATGTTTCGAGGGATATGAGTTTTGGTTTCCTGGGGGTTTATCTACAGAGAGGATCTGCCTCATTCTCGTTAATCTCCTCTTTCCATAGAAATAAAATTACAAATGTTCTTCACATATATTACCCATAACAAACAAAAATGGAAAAACATTACAGTCCCAATTTAATCAATACAATGCATCAGAAAAATCATTCAGATAGAGAGTGGACATCATTGCAGTTCGGATTTAATAAGACATCGAAATAAAAACATAGTCATTCATAATAAAGATGGGTAGATCAACATATATGAATCCAACCCACAGGAAGACAAAGGGAACAACCACGTTCCTCCCAACCGTAGAACAGGGCAGCTAAAGTCACTTGCCCAATTCACCCCCTAGCCTGACCATGAATCCATGAGGGAGAACTTGGAAACTCCTCCTCGACAATGTCCTTCAATTCCAACAGTTCTCCTCTTGCCTCACACTTACCGAACAGTGTTCATAACAACAAGACAATTCTATTTCAGTAGACTCCTCTTGCCTCACACTCAATCCGCAGTGTTCATTACAACAAGAGAGCTTAGGAATCCTTTCCCAGCATACTTGGCAATGTCCTGCCTCCTCGCATATGCTATTTATCAATTTTTAGTTTTTTGCCCAGGTCTTTTTTCCCTCCTTTGGGGATTTTCACAGCTTTCTTAATCCCTGATTTTCAGGGGATTCCAGTGGCCAAATCTCTAATTTTCCACTTCTCATAATCAGCCTAGAGGCAGTTCCAACATGTTTCCCACTCATGGAGTCATGGTCAACTGATTTTAACATGGTTGTTCCATTTGTCCTCCTGCAATTAATATAAATATTCTATTGTGATACAAGTGTCATAAATAATGGTTAGTTGAGTCCAAATAGATCTCTGCCCAATAGTCACAATAATTAAATACAATTATTAAATTCAAAATTTGAAATTACCATAAATGGCAAAAAAATTCCAGATTCGAATTTGCCAAAAATGAAAATAAATTCCAGCCTATTTCAAAAATAAAAATTATTTTATTTTTGGGGGATGTCACACGAATAATGCCTTTGATAATATTATCCTGAAGGAAAAATAAGCCAAAGCAACAAGGGTTACTCTCCAAAAGGAAATCATATATTCGACAAGTGAAGAGACATCCAAAACTACGAAAATATCCGCCATAGAGCAAATCAGAGGTGACATCATGCTCAAGCTATGGGAAACCAACATAACTGAAAACAAAAGAATAGTCAAGGAAATCAGAGATGACTGTGAAGAATTTTATGATCTCTTAGACAAAAGGTCATTAAACATTGGAAAAGGAAATTGTACAAGACTTCTGGAATAGATTAATATTGTAAGACATCAATTAAATTTTAGAGAAAATTTGAGTGAAATTCAAATAGAAATTTCATAGCTAAGAGAAATGGGTGTCACCCTAATAGACAGGTTGTTAGTTGATCCCAACTCAAAACTCCAGTCGATAAATTTTGCAGATAAAGGAGTTGAAGACCGTCTCTCCAAGATATAGAGAAAGGTTTATCTATTCGAAGCAAAGGACCTCCCAAAAGACCCCTGAAATTTTACATAGTTCGTGGAGAGATGCATTGAATATATTGGATCAAAAGAAGGAGAGTCATCAACAAAGTAAAAGTATAATTTGGAGGATCTTTACTTCCAAGAAAGAAGAAAAATGGAGAAGATCATACAAATAGTTTTTGATCTATTTTTAACAAATAGTTAGTCACTAGGAATTACGAAATCACTAACCCTCTTAGGATTGGTAGTTTTGTATAAATACAACTTTTCAAGATTAAGACGAGGCCTTTTTCTGGATGGGATTGTAAAGAGAAAGATTCATTTTTCCAGAATTAATACAATACAGATTGAAGATTCCAGATCTTGTCAAGCCTGAGTTATGTGTTTCTCTGTCATTCCATCTTTTATTTCATACCTTCGATGAATGCTTTCATGATGCAAACTCTATTGTGGTGATTGAACAGTTATATTATCTAACTGTTTGCAGTTTTTCCTCTGTATCAACTATCAACGGATATAATACCTATGAACATTTTAGAATTCTGAAATTGTATACTTCATCAAAGTTATCATCTCTATTTCTTCTATTAGAATAAAGTGAGATTCCTCTTCAATTGATGCCTCACATTTGTTATACAACTATATGTTTCTTTTTCTTTCTTCATTCCATGCACCGTCTCCTTTAAATTTGACTCAGATACTAGAAACAACCTTCATTTTTGTTATACTATTGATTCATAGTTTGGAAGTTTTATTTTTATTAATTCAAACCAGAAATTTGCGACCCTTAAAAATAATTTTGACTTACAAAAAGGAAACCCTTAGCTTTCATGACTGTTCCAGTTACCAAACAACCTAATATAGAACCCAGTCTATCAGATCAGACAAACATTGCGTTAAACCTATTTTATACCATCTTATAAATAGCAAGTACACAGGTAGAACTTGAACATTCATGGGCTATGATTGAAAGGGATATTAGCATCCAAGAACAATGGGAAGCTAGACAGAGACAGTTAAGGAACCAACTTTGATCTCATTTTCCATTAAATTGATATTTTTACCCATTAACTATCTCTACCTTTTAGGATGCCTTGACGGTATACTTTAGATCCTTAAAGTATAAACTCAGGAACAACATGGTTGTCATTAATTGGTTTTGGGTAGTAGTGATGGGTCTAGGAGACTAAAGCATGGTTAAAAAGAAAAACAGATGACCTTACATAGGAAAATGAAAGTTTTGGGCCTTAAGCACCATGAACAAGGCCTCCAACCGTGACACATGCCCTCTATTTGGGGTTTTTGACCCCCGAACTGGTATTCAAGGTGACATTAGATGGTTTTGCACAAACTGAATAAGCCTAGGGCCCTAACTACAGTCGAGAGAGAAAAATAGGTCCTAATGCTAAGATTTCTTTTTGAAACATGTAAAGGTGAGGGAAGTTTTTCATAGTTATGAATTTATGTAATAAAAACTAGTGCATGTTATTTCTTATTCTTTTAAATTAAAAAAAAATGACATGATTTCCTATTTTCCTCTAGG
>ML781895.1:917683-930006 GCA_009831015.1 Picea engelmannii | reverse complement strand
GGAGGATGATCGAGTGGTATGTGGGGTCAGAGACAGGGTAAGACACAAGTTCCATTTTTGGAGAATGGGTTGTTCCCTTCTATCACACTTAAGACCCTCTTTCGTCCATTCGAATATATGGACCGTTTCCAAGATGCAGTCCTATATTTTAATCAAATTTGCTCCCATTGCATATTAGTGGATAGAACAATTCTTCTTCTGTTATGCTCCTTTCATCAAAACTAGGTCTTAAATACTTAATGTTTGTATCTACTTTACATGCTATAAAAATAACAATGGAAGTTGCTTGGAAGATGCCTCCCATGGATTCCTTTGTTGAGTCTTTCACCCGTGATCAGGATAAAATTGTTCAAATGGGTTCCCTTAAGTTCTCAAAGGAACATGAACTTGTAGAAAATGAGAAGTTTGGAAACGAATTCAAACAAAATTTCAAAGGCCAAAAATACCCATATCTAAAAAAAGTATAGAAATCCCAATTCTACTGAGAAAACCTCTAAAACTAAGGGGCAATCAAAGAAGGAGAAGGTGAAGTCAGGCTACTGCAATATAGGATCTACTGCAATATAGGATTTTATATAAAACATTCATGTATGAAGAAAAAAATTGGTGACATGGCACATACTTTTCAATAGAACAATATTGGGTTCTATATTGGTGGGGACATACTAGAAAATGCTAAGAATAAGGATGTTGAACATCCCCTACTAATAGAGGGAAAAGGACGAGATTCTCATTCTTTAGTTTTTTTAAATTCATAACTAGTCACATGGATTCTTAATTTAGGAGCCTCTAATCATATGTCCTCATCATATGATTCCTTCACTTCTTTGGAGCCATGCATTGGTCCTTCCATTTTAATGGGAGATGATACACTTGTTCAAGTATGTGGGAAAGGTAGAATTAATTTAGAACCTGAACATTTTCAAAATGTGTTGCATGTACCCTCATTTTCCATCAACATACTTTCCATATATTAGATCACACATTCATGTATCAAAAAGCGAGTGGATTTCACTCTAGATTCACTAGTGATTTCAGAGATTTCATGGACATTTTCAAAATGCGTTGCATGTACACTCATTTTCCATCAACATACTTTCCATATATTAGATCACACATTCATGTATCAAAAAACGAGTGGATTTCACTCTAGATTCACTAATGATTTCAGAGATTTCATGAACATTTTCAAAATGCATTGCATGTACCCTCATTTTCCATCAACATACTTTCCATATATTAGATCACACATTCATGTATCAAAAAGCGAGTGGATTTCACTCTAGATTCACTGGTGATTTCAGAGGTTTCTAATAGATCAAAAGTTGCACTTGGGGTAGTAGATCACCTCTCGAGGTTGTAAGATTTTTCCCATTTCATTCCTAAATATCCTTCATATGTACTACTATCACATGTTAATGAATTCAATAGGTCATTGCATGATATGTTTGGTCACCTCAAAATAGTAAATAATTTTTTGATTTAACAAAACAGAAAAAAATAAAATTTCATTTAACAAAATAGAAGAAAAATAAAAATAGTATATGTTTTTTTTTTTTTTTAATTTAACAAAGCACAAAAAACAATAGAAAAGAATCATATTGTTTAAAAAAAATCATTGAATGTAATAGATGAAAAAAAGAGCAAAAAGAAGAAAAAATCATTAACATAATAGAAATTTCTATGACATTTACATTGAAGAGACAACATACATAGAAGATTTGTGCATGGATTGTATTTCATGAAAAATAAGAAATGTGATTTAGACTCGTGGGCACCCAGTTTTTTTGGTTTCTTATAGTTGAATTACCTACTATAAAATGTCATATACATAAAGATCATATGATGTTGATAGGGTCACCATAGAAGGAAACCAACCCGTCGCAGCCAATACTCAAGCTTATAATCACCTTGAGAGGTAAAAATATAGTTTAATCTTAGATTTTTTCTGCTATCTAAATATTTCAACTAAAATGATATCCTATCATGAGCTATATGAAACAAGCTAAGAACAAAGTTGTATACTAAGATAAGAAAACACTTATTCATGATGCAGAGCCTATCCTTGTTGAGTAGAATTTCCGGTTGGGAGAGGAAGAGAGGAGCATAACATAATGGTGTCTCGAGCAGTCATCCCCAAAACCATTCATTGAAGAGTTTTTCCTGCTCCACAAGCAAGAAAATTCATTGATTGGGATTCTCAAGGATGAATTTCAAGTCTTGTATCTCACTACACATTTCAAAAACAAGACCTAGTAGAGAATATCTAGTATAGGAGTTAAAAGAATCTAAAGGCTCTGATTATGGATCTTCTAGGCTAGTGGAAGGGGAGCCGACGGGAGAAAAAATATATTGATTATCCGTGTAGCATCCCCAGACTCCTGCTAGGTAATGCCACATGAAATTTTGAACTCTGATACATTTTAATTAGCTAAATTTCTATGCAAGTGCACATATTAATGCAAAATAATAAAAACTATATACAAATATAGCATATACAAAAAACCCATAAGAATAAATGAATAAATATTAACATAACACATAAATTAGCACACAATAGACACTTATCTTTAGTAAAAAGAACACCATTTGTGTGCAGACCTTCCACGTTCCTCCCAAGCTTATACCACACCACTCATAAACTCTCAGCAATGGCTCACCTCTGAGTTGGGGCTAAAACTCCACCTAGGTAAAGGGTTTCTAACCAGGCTAAGGTCTCTCTAACATGATATAAAATCAGGCATAGGTGCCAATTAAAACTAAAAACCTACAGTCCCTCATTCCCCACATGCCTGTCCCACCCTAGGAAGTGTGCGCCTTCTATACTCAACAGTCTTTTCACTACCCCACTTCCCTTTCGGGGCTTCAACAATAGGTCAGAAAAGAGGTCTCAAATCCCTGTAGTTGCAGCTTGGCACCTTGGGAATCGATTCCCATGATTTATCTCACCTAGAGAGAGTGCTCACGATCTTGAAACCTGCTTATTCAATGTCTTATGGGCCTGAAAACCTACATCTTCCATCCAACTCCAAATATAACCATGGTCCTAGTATAGGTACATGTACATGTACTAGCATCATGAAGGTACAAATTACAATAGCATGGAGGTAGTGAAGTGCGAATGATAATGGGAATATCGGTCAAATGAACTAAATTCCCCCAAGTATATTTTCATGTTTCCAAATTGAAAGTTTTCATGTTGGGAGGTATCTTGGGTCCACATGGACTCCCTCACAAGATGATACATTCCTCAACATAAGGACTTAGGATATGTTTAAATATACATACTTTATACTTTATACATTTTTGGGAATATTAATAAAATATTCTTTTGGGCTTAAGCCCCCTAGCTTAGCCCATTTTCCCTAGACTCTTAGCCCCCCTTTCCCATTCAAGTGGAGTTTAGACCCCCATACTCTTTTGGTTGTTCTATAGCAATGGTGTGTTTTTATTAAAACTAAGTGTGATTGCATTTTACAAAAATAGGCTCGTTGGTCTTTCAGCTTCTAGGTCACTAGCCTAATAACCATACAGGAACTCTAGCCTCAAAATACATAGATACAAACTCACTATGGCCCCAAAGTATCCTGGCTTATAATCCTATATGTACAATTACATTTACATTTACAATGGGGTTTGACATAGGGGTATTACAATCCCCTCCCCATTATTTATGCATTGTCCTCAGTGCAGTAGATACACATATACAATCAAAACTTCAAAAGTCCTCAAACAAATGTGGATACTCTGTCCGCATAGCATCCTCATTCTCCCAAGTTGAATCCTTAGGGCCGTATCAGGTGCATTGGAACTTTACCATTCTTATTGCTCGATTTCAAAGGATCTTGAATTTCCAATCCAATATGCATACCAGCTGAACTTAGGAGTCTTCTTTTTGCTCCACCTAAATCACATTCCAATCAATGGCATGATTAGCAGCAGGTATATAATTTTTAAGAAATGATACATGGAATACATTATGAATACATATTGATGTAGGTAAGGAAAGCATGTATGCTACATGACCAATCCTCTCCATAATTTCAAATTACCCATAATAACGAGTTGCCAATTGTGAACAATTTCCCAACTTCAAGGAGCTTTTGTGGGCCTTTACTTTTAAAAGAACATGGTCACCCACTTTTAACTCTCTATGATTTAATCCCTTATAAACATAACTTTTATGCCTATCCTAGGAAACCTTTAAATTTGATTTTATTCTCACCATTTTCTCTTCCATTTCCCTAAGTAATTCTAGTTCAACCAATGCTATGTTTGTTGGGGTGTTCCAACTCACTGGTGTGTTTCAGTTTATTCCATAAAGTGTCTCAAATGGGATCATATTTAGAGATTCTTGATGCCCATTGTTATAAGAAAACTCCACCAAATGCAAAGAATCCTCCCATTTGGATGGTTTATCCATCACATACATCCTCAACATATCTTCAATCACTTGATTCACCCTCTTTATTTTTCCATATGACTCTGGATGATAGGTTGTGGTAAATTTTAGATTGGTATCAAATCCTTTAAATAATCCTTTCCAAAAATTTGATGTAAATTTTGGATCTCTGTCAGACACAATTTGCTTGGGTATACCATGTAGTCAAGAAATTTATCTCATATAAATATAAATAATGTTGGATGCCTTATGAGTGAGCTTTACTGGAATAAAGTGGGAAACTTTATTAAGCTTATCCACCACCACCATGATAGAATCATGTTTCTTGGTTGTTCTGGGCAGCTTGGTGATGAAATCCATTGTTACAACTTCCCATTTCCACTTAGGAATAGGTAATGGCTGTATAAAACCAGCTAGGTGTCTGTGCTCACCCTTGAATTTTTTACATTCCAAACACTTGACAATAAAATCAACAACCTCTTTCCTCATACTCGACCAACAATATTGGCTCTTGAGAATTGCAATAGTTTTCTAGTAACTTGGGTTCCCATCATAAGGCATATTATGAATTTATTTTAAAATCACATTTTTCAATTCCTGAGAATTTGGCACATAAATTACGCCTCTGTACAAAATAATTGCATCCTCTTTTAACTTTAAATTCTTAATTTTCTGCTGCAAAATACCTTGTTGTAATTTTGTCTTTATTTCAATGTACTATAGATCTGATTTTGCACCCTCTAAAATTCTATATTTAAAATATGATATATACATGATAATGCTTGTAACATACATCTCATGCACTCTCCTGCTGAGTGCATCAACCACCTTGTTTTCTTTACCCTTGATATGATTTATATGAAAGTCATACTCACTAAAGAATTGTAACTACCTGCTTTGCCAGGCATTTATAGTTGGTTGTCCAAATAAATATTTCATACCATTATTGTTTGTTCTCAACACAAATATTTTTCCCATGAGGTAGTGCCTGCACCTCTTCAAGGCATGCACTATGGATTCCAATTCCAAATCATGAGTAGCATAGTTCCCTTCATACTCCTTTAATTTCCTTGATTGATATCATACCACATGCCCCTTCTAACTAAGAACTCCACCAAGTCCTTTTTTACATGCATCACTACATACAATGAAGTCTTCATTTGGATTAGAAATTCTTAATATTGGAGCACTTGTTAATAAATACTTCAAATTTTGGAAAATCCTTTCACAATCCGATGTCCACTCAAACTTCACACCCTTCTTTTGCAAGGAAGTGATTCGGTGTGCAATATTTTAGAATTCCTTAATAAATATCATACAGTAACCTTCAAGTCCCATGAACGATCTCACCTCAGAGACATTCCTTGGTGTTGGCCACCCTTCAATGGATTTTATCTTCTCTGGGTCCATTGTTATCCCTTGCTCTGAAATAATATGCCCCAAGTAACATATCTGTCACTGGTAGAATGAGCAATTTCTCAACTTTGCAAATAATTGATGTTCTCTTAGTACTTGTAGCACCATCCTCAAGTGTTTCTCATGTTCTTATTTATATTTTGTGTAAATAAGTATGTCATCCAAAAAGACAATCACAAACTTATCCAAGTATTCTTTGAAAATACCATTCATTAAACACATGAAGATAATCAATGCATTTGATAAGCCAAATGGCACCACTGTGAACTCATAATGGCCATACCTTGTTCTGAAGTCAGTCTTGCTAATGTATTCTTCCTTAATTCTTACCTGGTGTTAACTTGACCTAAGATAAATCTTAGAGAATACCTTAGCATCTTTCAACTAATCAAAGATATCATTTTTCCTTGGAAAATGATACTTGTTCTTCATAGTTACCTTGTTCAACTTCCTGAAGCCAATGCAAATCCTTAAGGTTACATCCTTTTTCTTCAAAAATAACACCGGGGCACCCCAAGGTGAAACACTTGGGAGTATATGTACCCCTTATTTAGAAGTTCCTCCAGTTGCATTTTCAACTACTTCAAATCTCGTGTAATCATCCTAGAAGGAGTCTTGGATACCATGGCTAATCCATGCATCATATTTATGGAGAAATCAATATCTCTCTTGGGTGGTAAACTTGATATTTCTTTAAATACATATTCAAACTATTTTACTACTGCATAATCTTCAATACTTGGTAATTTACCTTTAGTTGTCTCCTCCATATGTGTTGCAAATACTTGACATCCTTTCCTGATGTTTTTCTTCAGCTGTAAACTTAAAACTTCTCTGATGGTTACTGCTCTTGGAATACCTTGAACTGTCCTCCAGTTCCCTCCTTCATACATGCATGTAAAATCCTTATTATAACATTCTAGAACATCATGATGTTGGTCCAACCAATCCGTACCGATTAAGCAGTCATATGAGCCCAAATGTATGATATTCAAATATTCCCTTGTGCTTAATACATTTATGTCCATTGGGAATTCCTTAACCATCTCATTAATCTTCTTTTTAGCTCTTGTAGCTAATTGCACAATCCAAGGTTTACCAATATTTCTTCTTGGAAAATAAAATATTTCCACCATCATAGGATCTAGATAATTATGAATAGATCATGAATCAATCAAAATATCAATGGGTTCGTTGTTGATATTACCTTCCATTTCAATCATATGTGACTGAAACTCAACTTTCTTGTTATCCATAGCTGCGTAGATCCTAGGTACATTTATTCTCATGTCCTCCATTGTTTCATCTTGTTGTACATTGTACACACTCTGTTAATTCTCTGTAAATTCCTAGAGGTTGTTAAGAGGTAGAAGAAATTTATCAGAGGTAACTTTATCCAACCACTTCAAAACTGGGATCTAGCCCTACCAGTTTCAGAAAGGGATCTCTTTGTATGATTAAAATATGTTTCAGGTTTCAGATATTAGGCTAGTTGAATAAATAATACTGTGTTGTTTGTTTTATAAAATGGATGAAATATGGTTTATGCATCCATTGGGCTATGGAGTTTGTTTTATAAAGTTTGAGACCAAAGAACAAATTTTATAAGGATGTTTCACAGGATTCCTGTGTGTTAAATGTTGGTGATGTTTACTCCTCTTCATTGAATGGTTCTTCTGTCTTCGTAGTCATTTGTGTTTTCTATATCCGATCATTTAAAAGAAGTTAAAGCTGCAAAATTTATCTTTGTATACTCTGTGTCTGTCTTTTAAAGATCTAAATGTTTGCCTTCTGATGTTATGATTAAGAAATTCTTAAATACTTCTTTATTTTAATTGATTATCTCATCTTTTCTGCTATCCATCATTTTAAGTCTAAAGGATCCAACAGTTGCATTATCCTGCCCTGTGAAAATACCTTATAAAATCTGTTCTTTGGTCTCAAACTTTATAAAATAGACTTCATAGACGAATGGATGCATAGACCATATTTCATTCATTTTATAAAACAAACAACACAATCTTATTTATTTAACTAGCCTAATATTTTAAACCTAAAACATATTTTAATCATATAGAGAGATTCCTCTCTGAAACTGGCAGGGCTAGATCCCAGTTTCAAAGTGGCTGGATAAAGTTACCTCTGATAAATTTCTTCTACCTCCCGACAACCTCTGGGAATTTACAGAGAATTAACACACTCCTCATTTTTTCACCTCTATGAGGGAAATCTTTATACATATGATCTCCCCCACAACCCTAACATTGAATAGGTGGTTACCTTGATATTTCCCCATTCTATCAGTCATCTTGGGTTCCTTAGGAGTAGGATGTCCTTGAGAATTATTTCAAAATATTTTTTTCTTTGTACCCTTCCTCCTCTGTTCCATCTTGCTCTTCTTCTTGTCTTCCCATGCCTTTTGCAAAGTTGGGCTTCATATATGTTGATCATAAAGGAATTTATCTCTCCTTATGGTTTCCTCTAGTGTCTTGGAATCATCATATTGTATCTTTTCATTGATAAATGATGAAAACCCACTTAGGTATCTTTGAATCTTCATTTTTTCATTCTTGATGAAAGAAAGATATTTTAGTATCTCTAAGAACCTCCTTTCATACTCATCTATGGTCATACTTCCAATCTTGGGTTTAAAGAAATCCTTAATCTTCTTATCATAGTATCGTTTGGTTAAGTAATTGTTTTGAAAATACTTTTTGAATTGTCTCCAAGTACCTTTTTTCTCATCAATGTGTTGCACTTGCACAAACTGATCCCGACACATTGATGCTTTTTATTTGATTTCATATATGGAAATTCATCCTTCTTCCTGTGAAAAGTAATTATGCAACAAAAAATACTTTCTCATGCCCAACAACTAGGTCTCAACATCCTCATTCTTCTTGTGTTCACCATCAAATGTAGGTGGTTTTATTTAATTAATTTCTCCCTGTAGCTCGTCCACCCCATACTTCTTCTTACGCTTCCTAACAGGGGATGGACTTGAAATACTATGTGTTCTCCTAGTTGAATGCCTTGGGGGAGTGATGGTGATTCCTACCAACAGTTATGGTTCTTCTCCTCTCATCATGAGACCAGTGACTCCCTCATTTGCTTGAATTAGTCTCCTTATCCATATTCTTCTCTATTCTTTCCAAGCTCTACATTAACTTGATGTTAAATCCTTCTTGTTGCTCCTTTGCTTTCATAATATTCTCGTTATCAACTTTATAACTTTATAATTCCTTTTGTAAACTTGTTATGGTCTCTACCAAGTTCATCCTCTCTTCCTTTCCATCTTCTCCATGCCCATACCAAATATTCTTCCTTCATATTCATAATTGTAAGTTCCTTGGGCATCATCCATGTCTTTCTTTACTGATATTCCTATTGAATTATTCTTACATCAAATTATGTTCTTAGTTATACAAAACGTGTATGCAAAAATATTTTTAAGACTACAATAATTTAACAAATCCATCATTTTATACAACATTCTATTAATCGGAATTTTATCTGAAATAATTTATTTTTGATTTCTTGTGAATTCTTAATATTTTTTTTATACATTCTTGAATGAATACATGGACTCTACTGTCCATGAATCCTCATGACTAGTTCTTGTGTCCCCCTTCAACATATTTGAGCAAGAATACTATCAATGGCATGACATGGAAAATAATTTTGTTAGCTCGAGCATCCTATCTTCGATACTCATCCATCATCTGATTATCTTCGAATTAGATCTTTTATGTTAAAATATTTCATTGCAGGTCTAAGGTATTCATTTCTTCCCTCAAACTTACACAGCCTCCAAAATACACTCTTGCATTTCCACTAGCCTTAACTTGCTCCCATACTTAGTAGCTTTTATTAATTTTATCACGCTTTCATGAGTCCATTTCATTCATGTTATAACTTATGCCTCCTCTAAAATCCATCATGGTGTTCCACCGTATCCATTATACACCTATACTTAATCATTTTCTCTGAGATCTTACCACGGCTTTGTGATCATTTTATTATGCTTCATCACCTTCGTGATATCCTTCACACCCATGAAGTCTTGACACTTAGTCAAATTTCATAATTTCACCACACGTTCTGGTGATCCCATATTTATTTTAGTATTAGGAATCCATCCACCCATAAACCCGACCAATCCTTAGGACTTAATTTATTTTCCACTTCTTACGTGGGTTCTTGGGGATACCACACCTCTTTCCATACCCTTGACTCTCTCCGTGCTCCACAATAGTCTTACACTTAGAAAAATTCCAAGATTTTACCGTGGTATCATGGGACTGATAGTTGAGCTGCCACACGGCTCCACATCACCTACCAACTACCATTCCATCCAACATGTACCTTCCACTGTGGTAGTACACATCTTTCTTCTGCCACATCAGTTGACATGTGGCGTCCACGTCATGCCGACATCATCGTATGGAAAAATACCCAAACTTTCCCTATTTTTTCTTACTTCGAAAATCACCCAAATCAAAATTTTCTTTCTTGGATTTCCATTAAAATTTGGAGATTTTTATTCTTGGTTCATTTATTTCATTACTCATTAATTCTCCAAGAATTTACACCGCATAATTGGCAACTTTTTCACGATTTTTATCATGGGCATTATGTAATTACTTTTGTGTCCGCCACTAGAGCTTGTAATTAATCTCAATACAACCAAATTGAGGTTTGTACATATGAATTCAACTTCCCCTAATCTTCAAATTTTCCTCTTGTATGTTGAATTCATCTTGAATTACTCTGCAAAATTGGGATTTTTTCCCAATTTCACCTCAATTTTGTCATGGGCACCATGGCTTCTCTGTAAATTCAACTTTTGGCCATCTATAGGCCCAAATATGCTCAATTAGAGACTAAATTTTCTTACACTTAATTGATAGGCTCATTTCTTCCAAATTATTTGCAAAACTCCTTTAATTTCACTATAATAATTTTATTGAATAGTTTGCAGACATCTTCTGACATTTTGTCAAACAATTTTCCTGCATAGTCTTTGTTTTCAGTTCTTTGCTCTGTTAATCTACCCATATAGAATCAATGTTGAAACTAGAGCTATGATACCACATTGTTGCATCCCCAAATTTCTGCTAGGCAATGACACCTGAAATTTCAAACTCTAATACCTTTTACTTAGCTAAATTTCTCTGCAAGTGCACATATTAATACAAAATAATAAAAACTATATACAAATACAACATATACATAAAACCCATAAGAATAAATGAATAAATATTAACATAACACATAAATTAACACACAATAGACACTTATATTTAGTAAAAAGAACACCAATTGTGTGAAAACCTTCCATGTTCCTCCCAGCCTTAGACCACACCACTCATAAACTCTCAACAGTAGCTCACGCTTGAGATGGGGCTAAAAATCCACCTATTTAAAAGATTTCTAAGCATGCTAAGGTCTCTCTAACAACATATAAACTCAGACATAGGTGCCAACTCATACTAACAGCCTACAATCCCTCATTCCCCACATGAATGTCCCACCCTAGAAAGTGTGCCCCTTCTCTTCTCAACAATCCTTTGGCTACCCCACTTCCCTTCTGGGGCTTCAACAACAGACTAGAGAGGAAGTCTCAAAGACATGTAGTTGCACCTTGGCATCTTGGGAATCAATTTTCAGTAGTTCTCTCACCTGGAGAGAATGCTCACTTTCTTGACAACCCAATTCTTCAATGTCCTACGGGCCTGATAACCCACTTCTTCAATGTACTACGGGTCTAAAAAACCACCTATTCCTTCCACCTCCAAATCTAACCATGGTCCTGGTCCTAGTATAGGTATGGGTACTAGCAACATGAAGGTACATATGAAATTATCATGGAGGTAGTGAGGTGTGAATGATAATGAGAATATTAGTCAAATGAACTAAATTCCCCCAATTATATTTGCATGTTCCCAACTTGACACTTATCATGTTGGGACCTAGCTTATGGCCACATGGATTCCATCAAAAGGTGATGCGTTCCTCAACATGAGGACTTATGATATATTTAAATATCCATACTTTATACTTTACACATTTATGGGAATATTAATAAAATATTCCTTTGGGCTTAAGACTCAGTCCCTATTCCCCAGACTCTTAGCCTCCCTTTCCCATTATGGTGGTTTTTATCCCCACATACTCTTTTACACGGTTGGTCTACAACAATTATGTGTTTTCATTAGAATTGAGTGTGATTGTGTTTTAGGAAAATAGGCTTGTTGGCCTTTCAACTTTTGGCTCACCAACCCAGTAACCATAAAGGCACTCTGGCCTCAATATACATACATAAAAAGCCACTCTAGCCCCAAATTATCTTGTCTCATCAGCTTGTATGTACAATTACATTTTTATTTACAATTGGGTTCGATCTAGTGGTATTACAATCCATTGAACCAATAGGATAAGCAACACAAAAACTAGAAGATTATGGAGGTGTAACATCCCCAACCACAGAGGTTGGTCCATACTA
>ML781895.1:901594-916006 GCA_009831015.1 Picea engelmannii | reverse complement strand
TCTTTATAAAAATTCTCTATGAATTTGCTTACATGTGCACAACACCAAAATCCAGGTGTTAATGGCTCACAAGCCTATATATACATTACATAAACCATTAGCATCAACGACTCACCAGCCTATATGTACAATTACAAAGGGTCTCGGATGGGGGACATTACAATGCCCTCCCACTTATTTATGCACTACCCTTAGTGCATCATATACACATGTACATAGAAAATTTTCAAACATTATAAAAAATATGAGGATACTTTTCTCACATAGCATCCTCACATTCCTAGGTTGCATCCTTAGGACCATACCAGGTCCATTGGACGTTTACCAGCTCCATGACTCAATTCTAGAGATTATTGGTTTTCCAATCCAATATGAAAATCGGTCACACTTGAAATCCACATTTTGGCTCCACCTAAATCACATTCCAATCAATAACATGATTAGCATTAGGTACATACTTCTTAAGCAATGACACATGTAAAACATTATGACTGCATAAAGTTGTAGGAAATGCAGCCATATAAGAAACATGATGAATCCTTTCATGGATTTGAAATGGCCCACAATAGCATGCCACTAACTTAAAACACTTTCCCAACTTCAGGGAACTATGTATGGCCTTCACTTTTAGAAGAACGTGATCACCCACTCCGAATTCCTTGTGGTTTCTACCTTTATCTATGCATCTTTCTACCTTTATCTTTGCAAATTTTCTACCTGTCCTGGGTAGCCTTTAGATTCTGCCTTATCTTTACCATCTACTTCTCCATTTCCTAGACTAAATCAAGCCCAACTACTGTGCGGTCTCTTGGGTTCTCCCAACTCAATAGTGTGTTACACTTTCTACCATAAAGTCCCTCAAATGGGCTCATATTTAAATATGCTTGATACCCATTATTGTAAGAAGACTCTACCAAATGAAGGTGTTCTTCCAATTTTGATGGTTTATCCATAACATACATCCTCAACATGTCTTCAATCACCCGTTACCCTCTTGGTTTGATCATCTGACTTAGGATGATATGTTGTGCTAAAAATCAAATTTGTTCCAAACCCCTTGAATAACCCTTTCCAAAATTTCGAGGTGAACTTGGAATCTCTATCAGACACAATTTTCTTAGGAACACCATGCTACTTAGCAACTTAATGCATGTATATCACAAGAATGTTGATTTCCTTGTGCGTTGAATTCACTGGAATAAAATGGGAAGATTTAGTAAGATTTTCGACCACCACCATAATAGAATCATGTTGCTTATCAGTTCTAGGAAACTTAGTTATGAAGTCCATGGTCAAAAATTCCCACTTCTATTCATGAATGGGAAAAGGCTGCAACAGACAAGCTGGATTTCTATGCTCATCCTTCATCTTATGACACTGAAGACATATCACAATGAAATCCACAACTTATTTTTTCATACCTGGCCAAAAGTATTGCTTCTTGAAAATGACAATGGTCTTTTGGTAACCTGGATGTCCAACATAAGAAACCTTATGTATCTCTGACAAAATTAGGTTCTTCAACTCTTGATGATTTGGCACATAGAATCTACATCTATACATGAGGATCCCATCCTCTCTTAACTCATAATCTTCAAACTTTGGCTGCAACATACCTTGTTGTAAAGTCACACTTATATCCATATACTGCAGATTTGATTCAAGAACTTCCAAAATTATGTCACGCAAATATGTCTAGTACATGCTAATGGATTTATCATACATTTCGTGCATTCTCCTGCTGAGTGCATGAACCACCTTATTCTCTTTTCCCCTGATATGCTTTATATCAAATTCATACTCACTAAGGAACTCGAGCGACTTGCTTTGTCTGGCATTTAAAATTGGTTGTCCAAACAAATACTTCATACCACAATGGTTTTTTCTCAACTCAAATCTCTTACCCATGAGATAGTGTCGCCACATATTCAAAGCATTCACTATCGCCTCCAATTCCAAGTCATACGTAACATAGAGCCTTTCATGCTCTTTCAACTTCCTTGACTCGTAGCATACTACATGTCCATTTTGACTCAAAACTCCCCCAAGTCCTTCCTTGCATGCATTCATGCAAACGACGAAGTATGCATCTAGATCAATAATCATCAAAATTGACACACTTGTTAACACATTCTTCAAGTGTGGAAAACTCCTTGGACAGTCCAGATTCCATTCAAATCATGCACCTTTCTTTTGTAGGGATGTGTTTGGATGCGAAATTTGTGAGAATCCTTCATTAAACCTTTTGCAATACCCTTCTAGTCCCATAAAGGACCTCACTTCTGTGAAATTTATTGGCGTCATTGATTCTTCAATGGATATTATCTTTGTTGGGTCCAAAACTATTCCTTCTTCTTAAATAATATGACCCAAGTAGTGAATTGATCGCTGAAAAAATGAACACTTGATTAGCTTTGCATAAATCCGATGCTCCCTCAATACCTACAACACCATCCTCAAGTGTTTCTTGTTCTCTTCCTCAAAATTTGAATAAATAGAAATGTCATCCAAAAACACAATGACAAACTTATCCAAGTAATTCCTAAAAACTACATTCATTAAACACATGAAGACAACTGGTGCATTCGACAACCCAAATGGCACCACTGTAAACTTGTAATGACCATAACTTGTTTTGAAGGAAGTCATATTGATTTCCTCCTCTTTGCTTCTCACTTGGTGATGTTCGGATTTGATATCTATCTTGGAAAATATCCTTGCGCCCCTTAGTTGATCAAACAAATCATCTATCCTTGGAAAATGATACTTGTTCTTTACTATTATTTTGTTCAACTGTCTGAAGTCGATACAAAGTCTTAGTGTACCATCCTTCTTCTTCATTAACAAAATTGGTGCACCCTAAGGCGACAGACTTGGGCGTATATACCCCTTGTTCAAAAAAATTTCAGGTTGCATATGCAACTCCTTCATTTATGGCATACTCATCTGGTAAGGAGTCTTGGATATAGGTGTTGATGCCGACATAAGATTAATAGAGAAGTCAATATCCCTTTTTAGAGGAATGTTAAATATCTCTTTAAATACATCTTCAAACTCTTTCATTACTATGAAATATTCCACACCCCACACTTTATCCTTAGGTGGCTCTTCCATGTGCATTGCGAATACTTAAGATCCTTTCCTATAGATTTCATTCAACTACAAAGATGGAATTTATCTGATAGTCACAACTCTTGGAATTCCTTGAATTGACCCCAAATTTCCTTGCTCGTATAGGGAAGTAAATTCCTTATTATAGCCATCCAAGAAAGCATGATGTTCATCCAACCAATCCATACCAATGAGTAAATCATATGAGCTCAAAGGTATAATATTCAAATCAACCTTTGTGCGCAGTCCATTCATCTCCAATGGACATGCCTTAACCTTCTCCTTAATTTTCCATTTTTTTCCTGTAGCCAATTGTACCAACCAAGGTTTTTCAATCTTTCTTCTCGACAGATGGAATATTTCCACCATTTTATCATCTAGATAACTATGACTAGCTCCTAAGTCAATTTAAAAAGCAACAGGTTGGTCATTAATATTACCTTCCACCTCGACCATGTGTAACTGAAACTCATCCTACTTGTTATCTAGCATGTCATAAATCCTTGGAACATTCCTACCCATGTCCTCAACTATTTTATATTGCTACACACTATGCGCAATATTCACTTTATCACCTCTTTGAGGGAAATCTATACGCATATAATTTCCAACACAACCCGAACACTTCATAGGTTGTTTCCATGAATTTTGTCCCACTATCTTCGACATTGTGGGATCCTGAAGAGTCGTCTTTCCTTACGCAATATTTATGAAAAATTATGGCTTAGTTTCCTTCTTCCTGTGTTCCACCTTACTTTTCATCTTGTCTTCCTAAGACTTTTGGAAAGCAGGCCTTCCCCTTTGCTGCTCATAAATACACTTAGCATGCCTTATGGTTTCTTCCAATTTATTAGGGTCATCATACTGCTTCTTGTCACTGATAAATGAGGGAAAACCACTCAAATATCTCTGAAAATTCACATGTTCATCCTTGATAAAGGTACATAATTCAACGGTTCTAAAAATCTCCTTTCATACTCATTTATTGTCATGCTCCCAAGCTTGAGTTCAAAGAACTCCTTCATTTTCCTGTCATAGTATTTCTTGGTTAAGTATTTATTTTTGAAATACCTCTTGAACTCTCTCCAAGTCACTTACTTCTCATCAATGTCCTGCACTTGCACATATTAATCCCACCACATTGATGCCTTTCCCTTTAACTAATAGATATCAATTCTCCCTTTTGCATGTGAAGAATAGTTCTGAAACTGGAAGTACTTCCTCATACTCAACAACCATGTCTTTGCATCCTCATCCTTTTTGTGCTCCCCATCAAAGGTAGGAGGTTTGATCTTATTCATTTCTCCTTGTAGCTCATCCACCCTAGTCCTTCTCTTATGCTTTTTGATAGAAGGTGGACTCAAACTACTATGCAATTTGTTGAAAGAATGCTTACCAACACCTATTTCTTCTATTCTTTTCTCATCATGAGATCTACGATTTCTTGATCTACTCATCTATGTATCCTTATCAATATTCTTTTCTATTATGTCCATGCTCTGCATCAATTTGATATTGAATTCATCTTGTTGTTCCTTGTCTCTCATAAGTATTTCATTATCAGCCTTATAACTTTGGACATCTTTTTGTAGTACTTTTACAGTTTCTACCAAGTTCATGCGCTCCCCCTTGGATTATGTGCCATCAACACCCAAACCAACATACAGATCCTCAAATTCATCATCGAGACTATAAGTCCTCCATGCATATTCCATGCTTTTAACCTTCTGGACTAACTGTGTCCTACTTTTAACCTTCTGCAATAATTCTGCAAAATGTGTAGGCAATTAAGATTTGTTAGATGATTTCATGCAATAAGTACATGAAAAATTTGCACCATTTTTCCAAAATCCTTTCCTCGGATTTCTTGGATGATTTTAATATTCCAACTCCAGTGTGCACACCTATAAATCTCTATCTTTGTGTGCATCACACTCTATACCACACACCGATGGTTTTCCACACCAACTAAACTATGCATTGAATGGTACCAATTTCTTAATGTACACATCTATTCATGTTAGACTTCATCCCATACAAGTCTAGTGTTGAACCAATCGTTTTGATACCAATTCGTAAGATCCCCAACCACCCAGGATGGGACATACTACTACATAAAACACTCTGAAAAAGTTCGGATACCACTTTGTAATGTACCCAGTCACCCCAAGATGGTCCATGTCACACAACCTCAACTTCATGAGAACTAAGTCAATTGAGTCCCTTTACTTGTCCAACAATGCACACCAATCCGTCACAGAATCAAAATTACAACAAAAAATACTCTGACACCAATTTTCATGGACTTGTAGTCCACCCATATTTTGTTTTTGCATCTTGTGTTCCCCTAATTTTTTCCTGCACCTATGGTCATGTGGCATTGCCTCGACTTGACTCTAGTTGCTTGACCAACCTGTGCCTACTACAACCATATTGATCCTCTTCACCTAAGGTTTTCCTATAATTTCTCATTAGGCCACACCAAGTTAGAGGCCAACCAATTCTAACACACTTAGTTTATCCAACAATCAATACTTAGGCATGGATCCAAATGCAACCTTAAATCACCTCAACAATACAACACTTAGCCAATTTCATAACTTAGCCAATTAACAATATGTAAGGAGTGACATTTAATACACATAAATAATCCATAGTTTTCAATAGATATGAATGGGAGGTACCCCATCTAGGTTCCTAACAGCTTGTGTGTGTGCGAATGTTTACATGATCTAATGGGGGAGCTTAGACAACTACCCACGCCTCAATTACAGATGTACAAATAAAATAAAGATAACTACCTTTTGCCAAGACTTCCCAACAATGTTTTACAAACCAACACCTAAAGAAACCACATGCCTTCCTCCTATAGGTCTTGTTTCCATCTCCTTGTCACTTAGCCAATTCAAGTCTTCTATGATGCCCAATCCATGAAACTACACCTTAGGATCCAATCCATTTCAATTCATTCCAAGGAAATTCTATCCACTCGTCTCAATTGACCCAAGCGTGCCCAAGTCTCCCTAAGGTTTTTGAAATGTACATTCCTAATGGATGTGTTCCTAAGGGAGTACGCCCAATGAATGTGAACCATGATTGTGATCCATGGTAACTTGTTCCCAAAGTCACATTAATTTCCCATTGCAACCCCCAAGTGTGGACCACCTAACTCTATCAATTCGTATAATTCTAGGCACCCAATCATCAAGCCTTCTTCTTAATTTTTCATCTATCATTCCAAGTACATGACTGCGAAAAATGTTGTCTGTAACAACCTCCTTTGCATCTAGCTATTCCTATCCAACTTTTTCTTTCATTTGACTTTTCACTATTTGTGGTGCACCCTATCTATTGGTAGATGTGCCTAAATTTGTCTGCAATCCATCATTCTAATGGGCCAAGGAATCAACAATTTTAAGTATTCATTGCTAATGGGCCAAGGCATTTTTCCTATGTGCACCTATCCAATGGGCCAAGTCACCCATCCAATGTGCACCCGCCAATAGGCCAAGGAAACTGACTATCAAAGATGTGCCCTGCCATTGGGCCAAGGCGACTACTTGTGGTGTTCCTTTCCAATCCATCTCAATTCATCTAAAGATAACTCCATCCACTTGTCTCGGCTTGCATGACCAACCCAAATGTGCGCAACTTGTCTGAGTCTGCACCACTGTGCTTGATCGACCTAGGTTAGTTTGGTTTCATCCAAGTGTTCCCAAGTGTGCCTAAGGAATTCAAAACATCCATGCTCGATGGATGCATTCCCAAGGGAGTATGACCAATGATTTCCACCCATGATTGTGATATGTGGTAACTTCTGCCAAAAGGCACATCAATTACTTGTTGCTACCCCCAAGTGTGGACTGCCTAACTCCATAAATTTGTATAATTCTAGGCACACAATCATCAATGTGTCTTCTTATTTATTTGTCCATCATTCCAAGTGCATGATTGTAGAGAAGGTTTTCCACAACAACCTCCTTTGCATCTAGCTAGTCATGTCCAACTTATTTGGTGCATCTAACTTGCCACTATATGCAGTGTGCCTTGTTTGTTGGTATCACTGCCCAATTTCTTCTGCAGTCCACCTTGCCAATGGGCCAATCCAAAAAAAACATGAAGTACACCTTGGCAATGGGCCAATCCAAAAAGAACATGAAGTACACCTTGCCAATGGGACAAGGAACACATCCAATGTGTTCCTTTCTAATGGATGAAGGAAATCGATTGTCGAATGTGGGCATTGTCAATGGGCCAAGGTGTCTGTCCAAGGTGCACCTTTTCAATGATCCAAGGCACGCCAATCAATTCATCTAAGGCCTCATCCATTCAATATGTCCATCCATGCTAGTGTGACATAGGTGCCTAACACCACTCTAGACGAGGGTCTTACACTCTCCATACGACATCTCCATTTATGTTTGTTAGTCCTAATCAAAGTGAATCAACTCAAGTGATCCATGAATTTTATTATTAGAAAATCATATATATATATATATATATATATATATATATTCTTAAAATGACATTAATGATGATTGACATATATTGTACCTAATTTCAAACTCTAACTGAAGCCTAGATCCATCTTAATTCTGGATCTATCAAGCACATAGAAGGATCAAATCTCTCGAAGTGCAAATTTGTTTTAGAGTACAAAACTTTAGGAAAGGTTAAAGGTTTGCACCCAAAGAGATTTGATCCCTCTCTATCGGAGTTAAGATTAATCTAGACTAGTTAATACTAGATATATTAATTAATTTATATATATAGAAATATAAAAATTTAATTTAATTTTAACTTATATATATATATATGATGTTAAAGTACTTGAGCACACTTAGCACTCAAATAGTTGGGGGTCCCTTATTCCACAAACAAGGGGGTCTCATACCCTAATTTGTTGTTTGGCTTGGTAGTGACTTTAAATTATTATATATATATGGAGTCCACATATCCATCTTAACTCAAGATATATGAAACAACTAGAGGGATCAAATATCTAGAAGTGAAAAACTTGAGGAAATGTTAAAGGTTTACACCTAAAGGGATTTGATCCATCTTCCCGAGTTAAGATGAATCCAATTTTTATTTTTTTATTATTTTTTTAATGTTCTATTATTATTTTAATGCATTATGTTACATGAAGATCTTCTCAATACTAGGTTGTAGATTTTTTTTACAATATATACCCCTTAAGTAATAATAGTAAAACTCTATTCTTAAAAAAAATGATTTCTTACAAAATTAACTTATTAAATATACAATATAGTTTTAAAAATAAAATACAAATTTATTAATTTTTTATTATAATTGTATTATAACACTAATTATAATGGTGATGATCATGATTGATATACCTAGATTGACTGGCATGTCTTAAGGAAAACAATTAATTTATTCATACAAAATTAATTTTTCATATTAATATAATTATATATATGTAAATTAATGGTCTATTAATGTATTACATTAATGCAATATATAAAAATAATGTATAAATTAAAATATTGATTTACATTAATATGTAATGGAAAGTATTAGTTGATTGATAGATTAAGGATGTAAAGTATTAATTAATTAATACATTGTTAAACTAAAAATATAGTAATAAAATAATACATTAATAATACATTAAATTTTTTGATAAATACAATACTAAAGTATTAATACATTAATACACTAATAAAGTAATACATTAATAAAGTAGTATTATATTGATCTTAATGTATTTAGTAATACATTATTACATTATTGTAATGTATAAATTAAAGTATTAATAGTATAATGTAACATATTGAACTATTATTACATTAATAATGTATTAATACATTAATTATACATTAAGTGATTGATTAATACATTAATAATATAACTCAATGTTAATGATGCATTACTAATATAATGATATATTAATGTAATCTATAAATTAAATTATTAATTTAAATTAGTGTATAAAATACCATATTAAATGATTGATATATTAATAATGTATTAATTAATTTATACATTAATACATTGCTAAAATATTAATACACTAATAAAATAAAACATTAATAAAATAGTAATACAATGATCTTAATATGTTTTAAAAAATTAGTAAAATATTAATATATTAGCAATACATTATTACATTACTATAATGTATAAATTAAAGTATTAATATATTAAATTAAATATTATAATAATAAATTAAAATAATGTATTAATCATAAATGAAATAATACATTAAATAATAAAATAAATATACTATTAAATTAATAATAAAATAATAATATAAATTATTAATTAATAAAGTACAACATTATATATTATTAATAGATTGATAAAATATAAATACATTCCTAAAGTAATAATAAGGTAATATATCATTAATGCAAAAATATATTGATAAAATAATAATACATAAATAATGAATGAATACATTAACTTTTTATTACACAAATGTGTTAATTTATTAATTAATACAATAATGTAATGTATAAACTAAAATATTAATACATTAATGTATTAATGTAATATTTTAATTAATAAATAGATTAATAATGTATTGTATTCATTGATTAATAACTTAATAATGTATTGTATTAATCAATGAATACATTGCTAAAGTACAAACACATTATTACACAAATTAAAACAGTGAATCATTACATTTTTACATTAAACTATTAATACATTAATAAAATAAATATTAAAATATTAATAAATTGATGTGATAATACATTAGTGTACTAAATATTCATGTATTAATTAAATATTAATTAATATATTAATACACAAATGTTAAAGTATGATTGTATTAAATAATTAAAACATTAATATAATGTATAAATTAAAGTATGTGTAATATATTAATAAAGCATATTAATTAATAAATACATTAATACAATGTTTAATAAAAAAATATTAAAGTATTAATACAATAATAAAGTATAGATATATTTCAAACATATGAAAATATTAATAACTTACATTAATATATTAAAATAATAAATTATTATTAAATTATTATTAAAGTAATAAAGTATTAATATCATTAATAAAATAAAAATATATTAAAACTACTTTATAACATTATTACATAAATATAATAAAATTATTACACTTTTACAATAAAATATCAATAAATTAATACAATATTTATGAATACATTTATTCATTAATACAATAATCACTAATACATTAATACAATATGCTATATTAATAAAGTAATACATTAAAAATACAATAATAAATTAATAATATTTAGAAAAGTATTAAAATACTAATTTGTTAAAGTATTAAAGTATCAATTAATTATTATCTTAATGTAATATAAAAACTAAAGTATCAACACATTAATGTATCATACTAATTAATAAATAACTTAATAATACAATCACTACATTAATACAATATTCATGAATACATTAATACAATAATCACTAATACAACAATATAATATACTATATTAATAAAATAACACATTAAAAACAATCTCATCAATTAATAATATTTTAAGAAAGTATTAAACATTAAATCTATACATTATATTGTATTAAAGTTATTATTATTAATGAATTAATACTTAAATTTAAACATCTCAATAATGTTTTGAATAATTAATACACTAATATTTTAACACATTAATGTATTTATGTATGAATGCATTAATCAATAGACAAATATGGTTGATCATGGTTTGATATTATTGACCATCACCATGATTGACTATGGTTGATTGGGGTTGAGTATGGTTGTCCATGCCCATGGATGGCCTTTGTAGACCATGTGGAGATGATTATGATGGGCGACACTAATTATGACATCCACAAATTATGCTGAAGATATTAGGACGAAGTGTTTTTGTTTCTCACTTTATGGTATTCCAATACATTTCTAAGACTCCCACAATGGGTTATGGCCATCACATTGCGACATCGAGAAATGTTTGTGTCATTGCAATGTTGGGAAATGCTTGTCACATTGCCACATTAGGGTTTTTTACATCACCTTGTGACAATGGGTTGTTTCCGTCACATTGCTACACTTTGAAATGTTTGTGACATTATGACGTGAGGATATGCACGTATACCATTCCATGGTGTTATGGTTCGTCACATAGTGACAACAAGTCTATGTGCATAGAATTAAAATGTTACGAAGTTCATCGGAATGTGACAAATGAAAGAGTTTTGTAACATAACAAGTTTTCAGCATGAACGTCACATTGTGATGTGGGTTATGTTCACCACATTGCGACATTTGAAAATGTCTGTCACATTGTGATGTTAGGATATGAGTGTCACATTGTAACGTGATGATATGTTCGTCAAAATGGGAAAATAGGGCTATGTTCGTCACATTGCAAAATATGTTTCCGATCATCACATGGAGACATTGAGTTGTGTAGATCACATTGCCACAAGGGGTTATGTTCGTTAGATTGTGACATTTGGAAATGTTTGTAACATTGCCACGTTAGGATATGTGTGTCACATTGTGGCATGATGATATGTTCATCAAATGCGACAACATGACTATGTTCGTCACATTGCAACATGTATTTATGATCATCACATTGCGACATTGAGTTGTGTACATGACATTGCAACAATGGGTTATTTTCAACACATTGTGACATTTGGAAATGTTTGTCACATTGCGACAATGGGTTCTCTTCATCAGATTGCAACGTTTTGAAATGTTTGTGACATTGGGACATGAGGATATGCATATATATCATTCTGTGGTGCGATGGTTGGTCATATAGTGATGACGAGTCTATGTTCATAGCATTACAACATTACAAAGTTCATTACAATGTGACAAATAAAAGAGTTTTGTAACATTAAATTTTTTTGGCATGAATTCCATATTGCAATGTGGGGTATGTTCATCACATTACGACATCGGAAAAATTTCATCTCATTGCAGTGATAGGCTAAGTTTTTCAAATTGTGACACTGATTTTTTTACATCACATTGCGACAAGGGGTTATGTTCAACACATTGAGACATTTGGAAATGTTTGTCAGTTTGTAATGTTAACATATGTGTGTCACATTGTGGTGTGATGATATGCTCGTCAAAATGCGACGATAGGGTTATGTTCATCACATTTCAACATTTATTTGTGTACATCACATTGCAACAAGGGGTTATGTTCGACACATTGTGATGTTTGGAAATGTTTGTCACATTGTGACATTAATATATGTGCATCACATTGTGACGTGATGAAATGTTAATCAAAATGTGACAAAAGGGCTATGTTTGTCCCATTGTGACATGTATTCATGACCATCACATTGTGTCATTGAGTTGTGTACATCACATTGTCACAAGGGTTTATGTTCAACACATTGTGATGTTTGGAAAAAAATTTCACATTGTGACATTAGGATATGTGTATCATATTGTGACGTGATGATATGTTCTTTAAAATGCGATGACAGGGCTATGCCCATCACATTGCAACATCTATTTATCACAGTGCGAAATTGAGTTGTCTACATCACATTGTGACAAGGGCTATGTTCGATATGTTGTGACGTTTGGAAAAAAATTTCACTTTATGACATGAGGATATGTGCCATGTGAGGATATGTTCGTAAAAATGCGACAACAAGGCTATGTTCGTCAAGTTGCAACATTTATTTATGAATGACACATTACGACATTATTATGTTTTTTAGATTGCAACATAACTATGTTTGTCACATTGTGACGTTACAATGAATGATTTTACATGTCACATTGCAATGTAGGGTTTTGAACGTCGCATTACGTTGGTGGGTTTTTGTACATCAAATTGCGATGTTTCCATATGTTGGTCAAATTGTGACATCTTGAAATGTTTGTGACATTGTAACCTAAATTTATGTTGGATTGCATCAAAGATAATATATGTTGGATAAGAGTTAATTTAAAAGTGTATCATAGTTTATTGGATCATAGGTAAAGTAAATCTTTATCATAATTTAAGAGATTTATACAAAATATTTTTTCAAAGTCACTTACATAAAATATTTCATGAAATTCATTGAGATTGAATATAAGAATACAAATGTTATAATGTCAACGAAATAAATTAATGTAAATGGAGCATTAAAATCTTTTTCATTTTCTCAAAGTTGATTTGAGTGAAAAACTAAATGAAACTAAATAATGTACCTTGAATTACTTGATGGTCATTGTACTTGGAACATTTTTTTTAGTATATAAGTCAACCATATTGGTTTATTGTTTTAAAATTGTTAATTACTATGACAAAAATTAAATTATGTGAGTATTTACATAGATTATGTGAATAAACTTGTAAACATTCAATTTCATATATTACTTTCTAAAGGGTGATGAGGGCAATGTACTTGGACCAAGTCATAGATTAATATCCATGTAACTAATAGATTATTAGCCATGTCTTAGTTTATATTTTGAAATATCCTTCTAACCAATAAGGCCAACCACATTTAAATGGCATAATATGATGTATCATAGGAACATTAAGGGAATTAGCAACAATCAATGTTTTTTTCTCTTAGACTTCAACAATTTCAATTTCAATTAAATTAATTGACGTAATAATTATTACAATAAACTTTATTTGAAAAAAACTTTATTTGATTTACAATAAACTTTTCATTATAACCTTAGAAAATATAATTTATGCTTTTTATTTTCAACCATTTCAACAATATAAATATATATAATGAATTAAAATTCCTTATAAATAGAAAATAAAAAATTATATATATATAAAAGAATTTATAAGAATATACAAAAAGAAGAACCTATTAAAAAATCTACATATAAGAATAAGGATATATTAAAGCAACATATATATGTAAAGCGCATATATAAGAATAAGTGTGTATATACACACTCGGTTTCATTATATAGTATTGTTAAGATATTTCGATAGGTTATAATTATAAATACGAGATTTTAAATGCGTTTATATATACCATTATAACATTTGTATTTTTAAAATTCTTTGATATATTGTAATTATAAAAACGAGATACAATTAAAAAACACACATTAAAACTCATTTTATATATATAATCCAATGTATGTGAATTTAAAAAGAGCATGTATATAAAAGCCTTTCATTAAAACATTTTTATTGTTCAGATTTTTTAATAAGTTATAATTATATTTTTTAATAGGTTGTAAGTATAAATAAGAGATGCAATTAAAACTAAATATGTATATAAATAGAAACTCATTATCTATATGAATTTTAGATGCAATTAAAAGGTATATATATATGTAAAGTTTGTTTTAACGAGAAGAGATCCAATTAAAACACAT
>ML781895.1:867495-895760 GCA_009831015.1 Picea engelmannii | reverse complement strand
GAGTCTGGTAAAGAACACAACAAACTGATACATTTATCTTCATCTGAAATTTTAATATCAATAGATACTAACTGACTTACCACAGTATTGAAGGCATTCAAATGCTCTGCCACCGAGTCTCCATCTCTCATCCTCAAGTTATATAGCTTCTTTCTCAGGAATAGTTTGTTTACCAGGGACTTAGACTGATACAACTTCCCCAACTTTTCCCATAAATATTTGGCTGTAGCTTCCTCTGATACATTCAGTAATACTAAATCGGAGAGACACAGTCGAATTGTGCTCTTTGCCTTCCGATCCATCTTTTTCCAGTCATATGCAGAAGTTCCTGTAGGTGTCGTACTTGGATCTACCGCGATCCACTGATCTCTGTCCACCAAAAGATCTTCCATCTTGAGCTTCCACAGCTCAAAGATTTTCCCATTAAATTTCTCGATCTCCATATTCGAATTGCTTGCCATTTATTTTCACCTAAAAAACAATACCGCGGATCTCCCACTGTAACAAGGCTTATCACAATCCCGAGAAAAACCCTTGACGATAAAGGCGTCCCCCTGAAGCCAATAAAGCTCTGATACCAAATGTAAATTCTAACCTTGTACAATATCTACTGCAAACTTATATTCATAAAAGAACAGAAAAGATATAATGGAAAATACAAACATTACACAGAGATTTTTCACCTAGAAACCCAAACCGGGAAAACCAACATATATTATATTCATACNAGTCCAAAACCCTAATTCCTTAACCGGAAATAGAAAACCATCGGCAAAAAACCATGTGCCGAAAAACCACCTAATATCATGTGGTCTCGGAAATATGTCATCCCGGTAATATGTCGTCCCGGAAATATGTCGTCCCGGCAGAAATATGTCATCCCAAATATAACACATACCCAACATTCTTGTGCAAAGAATATAACACATACCCAACATCCATCACCTACTCTCTAGCCTACTGGACCTCCACCAGTTGATGAGTTCTTCTGATCATATTGTCAGGCTCTCCTTGATAATCCTGAAAGAATTTTTCTACAGGTAGAGCCAGCTGAGAAGGAGAAATGACTTTTGTCACATAAACAAGTTGGAAAGGGGAGATGAATATGGATCTCTTTGTCGTTACTTGATGAGGCCACATAGCAAATTTCATCTTTGAATCCTAGGCCTTCTTATTGTCTTCTAATAGTCCTTTAATAAGCTTGATCAAGATTTTGTTAGAGGACTCTGCCAGTCCATTCCCTTGGGGATAATAAGGAGTGGAGTGAATGAATGAAATCCCAAACTGATCACAGATCTTGATCAAATTCTTAGACTTGAAGGATGTAGCATTATCAATGATGATTCTAGTAGGACAACCAAACCTTTCTACAATATCCTCCAGGAAGCTGATGATTACCTTGTGGGAATTTATCCTTGTGGGGATAGCTTCTATCCACTTGGTAAAATAGTCTGTGGTAGTTAGGATCCACGTATGATGACCACTTGAAGGGGGATGAATCTCCCCAATGAATTCCAACCTCCATTGCTGAAAGGGTCCCAAAGCTACTATAGCATTTAGTGGCAAAGATTTGAGATGTTGTTTTCCTGAGAATTTTTGACATTTGATGCAGGATCTGATCTTTCTGCAGACATCAGTGAATAAAGTGGGCCAGTAGTACCCATCTCTAATAATTTTGTAGGTTGTGGTGCTCTAAAAATGGTGTCCCCCACATATAATGTTATGAAAATCAATCATAACTCTTTGGGCCTCCTGCGGGTCCAGACATCTCAGAAGCACTCCTAGAGGGTCTTTCCAATACAAGACCTGGTCAATAAGGTGATATCTGATTGATTTGATCTTTAAAGCTATTTCCTTTCTCTTCCCCATTCCATCAGGGGCCTTAATTCCCACAGAAAATATATAATATCTCCATACCAAGTGCATTCTACTAATGGTAAGTTGTCCTGAGAACCTTTGTTGGACAACTCAACTTGTTGATCTTCCAAGCAAACATTTGTGAAGTTAACCCCCAAGGATTTACAATTAGATTCAACCAACAACCTAGCTAGACCTTGCCCTTTAACTAGCTTGCTAGGATTTACTTCCAGATCAAACTCAAGGATTTTGGAAATCTATTTGCTCCTTCTCTCGTCTATGTCAGGTTGAATAAGAATGTCCTTCATAGAAGTTGAAGGAACATATGCAATGACCTTTGAGTGCAGGACATAGACTCTGAAATATTTGAGATCTTTCACCAAGGCATAGGCCTGCCATTCCACGATGTAACATCTGATCTCAACATCCCTCAGTGCTCTACTAAAAAAAGAAATAGGTTTCTCCATCCTTGCATCATTCTTCTGTAGTAGATTAATGACCACTGTATCAAAGGAAAATCCTTGGAATAATTAGGAATGATAAGAATAGGTGCCTCATCCAATGCCTTTTTAATTTGGTCAAAGGATTCCCTAGGTTCAACAGTCCATTTTACTTCATTTTTCTTTCTAAGAATGACTGTGATATGATTCACCAACTCAACAAAGTTTGAGCAAACCTCCTTAGAAAGATCATCTTGCCCAGAAAAGACTGGACTTCTTTCCTGGACCTAGGAAGTGGCAAGTTTTGAATTGTCTCCACCCTACTGGGATCAGTTCTCACTCCCTCAGCAGATACTATATGGCCCAACAAATTTCCCTCCTTCATGGTGAACAAATATTTTTTTGGATTTAATGAAAGACCAAACTTTCTACATTTCAATAAAAACTTCCTCATATGATAGCAATGTTCTTTATCAGATCTGGAAAAGACTTTTATGTCATCCAGATAGATTACCACAAACTTATCCTTTTCTCCAATGAAGGATATGTCCATGGCTCGTTGAAAATTTTCTTCTGCATTCATCAATCCAAAGGGCATTTTGGCATACATGAATGTACCCCAAGGAGTGGTGAAGGCTATCTTTTCTCTGTCCTCAGGCAGGACTGATATCTAATTGTAGCCTGAAAATCCATCAATCATGGATATCCTTGATGCACCAATTACCCTTTGTAATATATGTTCCATCTTAGGTAAGGGGTAATTTTCTTTCTTCGAGCTCCTATTCATATTTCTAAAATCAACAAAGAGTCGGATTTCTCCACTTTTCTTTCTCATTGGGACCAGATTAACCACCCATTCAGAATATCTCAAAGGGACAATGTTTTGGGCATCCAACAATTTCTTTAGTTCTCTCTCCATGACAGGAAGAAACATAGGATTGATCTGTCTTAGCTTCTACCTAAATGGCTTAACCTCTTCTTTTAGTGGGATCTTATGCTCAATGATATCTATGTCATATGTTTTGAGGGCTTCATAGGTCCAAGAAAATACATTAGCAAATTCCTTTAATAAATCAACATACTCATCCCTCTGCTCTCTTGTCAGGCTGCTTGACAATTTGATGAACTTTGGCTGCTTCTCTGTGCTAATGTTTCACTCAGTTGTATCAGCATTATCATTTGATATTTTACCCTTTACTACCACATCTGTTCTATCAAAAATCTTTTCCAAAGGAACTAGTCCTTTGGGAATATGATTGCTAGGAAACTAAACAATACGATGATCAAAAATCTTGTTCATAAAAACATTAGCATGGGGATCTTCTTCAGAAGCAGGGTCTTGATCAATGTGCAATGCTAGAAACTCCTCAATAGTCTCCAGAAATCTTTTGATTTCAAGATCATCCTCAAAAACCTTCCAACGCTTGACATTGTCAGGTATGGAGGGCCTGTATTTCACTTTTGTATCATACTTGAGCTTAGGTGGCAAAGGGAATCTGAAATTACTCGCTGAAATATCCACAGAATCAACCATAATGTTTTCTCCTCTTGGAATGAATGATATATTGAAAGCTAGGAAAAAACTATCAATGAGGTCCCATGCTTCATTTATGTAACTCCTAAGTCGAGGATGTTTGTCCTAATAAACATTCTTATTTTGCTGGATAATCAGCTCAACATCTCCAAACACATATATCTCTTCAATCCCCATGTCCTTTGCAGCCCTCAAGCCCAAAACAAGAGCCTCATACTCTGCCACGTTATTGGTAGCTTCAAACTCTAATTTGTATGACAAAGATATAGTTTCCTGAGCAGGGGACACAAAAGCTACCCCAACACCAACAACATATTTAGAAGAAGCTCCATCAAAGAACATTTTCCACACAGAGGTGATTGGAGAAGGTATTTCATGAAAGGAAATGCGTTGCTTTCTTATTTGAAGAGTAGCCTCAGGGGTGTTGGTGAGCTGCAAGAAGATGGATCCCAAATCAGTGTCAAGGGAAAAGATGGGATGATTGGTGGGGTCTGCTTCATTACTGACAATGTAGGCCAGTTGAGCTTCTCTATACAGTCTTTTGTGCTCCCCTCCAAATAGTGAAATGGTATCATGTGTGAGGTCCATCTGTAATGTTCCCCCAAGATTTTTAATCCAATATCTTGACAATAGCATGCCAAACTTGGGAGGAACATCAACTACCACAATGTCCATTACCACACTCTTTATGGGCAGCTGAAACAAGGTTACCGCCAGATCTTTTATGCCCCCCAGACATTGCACCCTACTAGAGTCAAAGGAGTACAAATCATGATAGGCCTTTATGACTTCTAGTCCAAATTCGTCCATGACTGTTTTGGGCAAGAGATTATAGGAAGCCCCTGAATGCATCAAGCAATTATGCAACACCTTATCATGTATGTTTAAGGATGTGTAGAAGGGAGGGGATGAATCATCTCTATATTCTACCATAGGGCCTACGATGACTGCTGGATTTTCATCCTGGAGGTTCACTGACTCTGCAAAATGGCAGGATGACTCGGACTGCAACAATTTAGAGAGGGACCTTTTGAAATCTTTATGTTTGACTAGTTCTGAAAGGGGCACAGGAATTCTAATTTTTTGAATTTCATGCTCAAAGCTAAAGGAAGAAGGAGGATTTGAAATTTCCCTCACCTCTAAGACATGGTCTTTGGATATTGGCAAGAGATTCAGAGATTTCTTTTCCTTGGAAGTATTTGTTGCATGCTTCGTAGGCTTTTCTGCTATAGGAGGTTGATCAGGGATGGCAGACTTCCCTTATTTCTTCTTTGACCTGAGGTTGTATTTGTTGGGAGTTCTATTATTGTCTTTCTCCTTGTTACTCAGCTCATTTATTTGACTGTTCATGAGGAATTATTCGTATGTTGATTGAGTTAAATGAGGAAAAGGAGAGGTGTCCTCAATACAATGAATTTCAGGGTCTATCTCTTGTTCTTCCTCTTCCTTATCAATAACAAGGTTGTTTTGAAAAGGAGCCTGGATTTTCTAATTGTTTATGTCTCTATCCCTCTGTTCCCTTGGCCTAATATGATGAACATTGTTGTTCAGCCTCCTCAAGTTTCCTCTATTGTCAACATTTTGAGGATTTTTGTATGTCGGCTTCCCCTCCGTTTTCATTTTCTCCATCTCTGTAGATAGAGACTTTACCATATTTGTCAATTCATCTACTTGACAGTAACCTATAGAAGAACTAGAGGTTGAGGCCTCAAATCTCCCTCTTCCCTTGTCTCTGTCATATTTTCTTATGAGCATGTTAACTGTCAACACATTGGATTCTACTTCTAGGGTTGCATCTTGCATGTTGGCCAAGGAGGTATCCCTTCTCTTTCTGAGAAAGAGGAATAAATCAGGGTCAAAAGCACCATCATAAGTGATTTTGGCAGAGGCTTCTATGGGTTTTATCTCAGGAGGGATCTTATTGTACATTTTATTGAATCTTTTGGAGAAGTCAGAGACAGACTCTCCTTCCTTTCTCTTCAAGGACCCGAAATCTATCATATAATACATAAAATCATTTTTATCCCCCCACTATCTCAAGAAGGAACTATCTAGAGCCTTGGTCCCAACAATAGATCCAGGGGTCAGTCCCCAAAACCATTTCCAGACCTCTCCATCAAGGATTTGGACAAAATCTCTCCTCCAGACATCTTCATTTTCTATGTTCATGTTGACTGCATAACTATAGAAGGCAGGGAGGTGCTCTTCAGCAGTTATGTCCTTTTCTCCAGTGAACTTAGGCATATATTTCAAGTAATCTCTACCAAGGAGAGGATTCATTGGTTGAGGTAGGACTAGAAGGGCATACCTTGCAGCCACTATGGAATCCATTCTATTTACAGGGGGATTAGCAACTGCCATAGGGAAATGAGGTGGAGGAGAATTAGGAGTATAAGGGATTTGACCTGGGGAGACTAGAACTGAGCTTGCAGGAGAAAAAGGAAACAACAGAGGATTTGAAGAGGAGGCTAATGGGCTTAAGGGAACAGAGGTTTCTCCTTTCTCGGCAACAACAACAACAATGGGAGGAAGGGTGGTAAAGAATGGGGTAGGAAAATATCATGAATTCCTGGGTCTAGACCAGGCTACAACATCAGGGGAGATAGAAGTGACAAAGATCTCTCCCTCTAATCCAATACCAGGAGGAGAAAACTCAACAGGAACACTCCCAAAATTTCAAAAATGAGAAACTCCAACAAGAGGTATGATAGGAAATTGAGAACAAGCTATTGAAGTCTCTAATAGAGGGAAATGAGAACTATCAAAAATACCTTGTTTAGCAGTTGAAACCCCTTCACAAAGGGTTGTTCCCTTTTTGATAAACTTCTCTGGATCTACTTCATGTGTTGCTAATGGAATCTGGGGGGTAGACCTCGTATGTCTGCCTCTAAAATCCACAACTGAAACAGTAAGTTTGTCACAGTGGAGTCTTCACAATGGATTCACCTGGTGCACAGTTGCAATCTTGGAGGGCTTTGATGCCTGATGCACCTTCAGAATCAGAGGCTCAATATCATTCAATCCCAGGGAAAATCTTCAACTTCATCCCCTGCAGCGACGCTAGAAATGTTAGCACCAGGACTCACCCCTGGATTGCGGCAGGAGTAAGCCTGATACCCATCAGTTTTATATGTCACAAGTTGGTTATAAAAGGGTGATCGAGTGGGAGTAAACTCAGAACAATATCGTTTTAACTTAGAAAACTAGGTTGGAAATGTAGATATAAGTAAGGTCTTGATCTAACTTGGGCCAGTGAGTTTTCATAGTAGTGAGTAGGTGGAGGAAAGACGAGAAAGGTATGAAAGTCTGCTCTAGACACCCGGTCTTCCAGCAACCTTTGGAGGAAAAGTCTCAGATATAAGATCCTCTCAAATTTGAAAACATCAAGAAACTTAAATTCTGTAAAAAAATAGATATAGTCAAACCTACACTATGCCATAGTCACAACACTCGACTGGATCATCCATGCCCGGGATTTAAGAGTCAGAAGAAAGGAAATAAAGAAGAAGTTGGCTGCCATTAAACAATAATTCTCAAGTACTAGTTCATAACTAGAGAACCAGAGGCCTCATCAAGCATTACAGTTGGGAGCGTAGCTCTACCATCGATCCCTACAAAAGTACAAAAACTGAGTATATATACTCAGAGCAATTTGCCCCCCTAACAACAGGAGGGTAGATGAGCCATTAATTCCAAGCCTAGCGTGCACATGATCCTTTTTCAGGGGAGGCTCAGATCGGCATGGCTCCTGTAGGAAATCCTGCACATAGGGGTACCACAGGCCTAATTTCTCCAGACCTCCCACACCTTCCATTCATGGCTTGAGCTGAGGTTTCAACCACTGCTCGAAATTTCAATAACTGCGTTCTCCCATGGAAGGTGGCCGGAACTTTGTGCACAGGGGAAAAATACGTGCTTGCTCCTCAAGGTTTGAAGGCTATATTTGTCTTCCTTCTGGCTCCCCACTCAAAGGGAGCCCAGTCTGTGACCATGTGCCCCAAGTTCGACGGCCACGATTAACCCGTCGAAGCACCCTGGCCATGCACCCCTCATCTTCTTTGGACCACTTTAATTATAACCCCGGGACTGTGACCGTGGGCCCAAACCCCCTCCCCCCGCCACACATAATTTCAGGGTTTTTCTTTCGCGTATCTACAATGGAGAGAAACGATCCCATGTCTCTTAGAATCATGATAGCCGAAATCACGATGGGACATAATCTCACGCCACATGGCCATTTCTTGAAAGACCCAAATCGGCATGACTTTTTCTTAATGTGGGACTGTCGTCGAGCCCGGATCTTGTGTCGTGTGTTGACCCTGATGGATGACTGAGACTATCTTGACGATTTCACTTTGATGTTCCTGAAAGGCCTTATCAGTGATTCAGCTACTACCACCTGCCCCCACCGGATTGGACAGATTAGGTTCTTTCGTGACTTTGACAATCAGGGATAAGACTTGCCTCTAAACTCCGGGCAAGTTTATGGCCCCAGTTACCCATTGTATGCAAATTTAAATTAAAATAAACTTATCACTGCCATTGTATTTAAATTTGTGAAGAACTATTGGTTTTATGATTAAAAAGATTTTGCATATGGGTCATGGATGATTCCAGTATCATTATAGTCAATAGTCATTCAATGCATAACATATTTTTTTCAATCAACCAAGAAATAATACATCTATCCATTCGTCACGAATTCAAAGAAATCTGGAAAGCTTTTCCACCCAAAAGAAAATTGGTTGTTGAATTTCTCATTTTACGAACCATCCACATTTAATGCTACAAGCAAACATTCTTCGTATTTGTCCATGCTTTTACGATGTTCATCACGACTATTCAGGCCTGGAAAAATAGAGTTAAGAGTTAATCATTGCTAAAATAAATTGAGTAGTGTGGAGATGATTCATCTATAAAAATTTGGTTAAAAACAGTCTTGAAGCATAGAAATGTTACCCTGCTTAATTATCTTTGATATGGAAATCCAGGATTGCAACACAAGATTGGCCCTAACCGTTCTCTGAAATTTCTCATTGATTTGGAAAACTGAATATCATACTCAACGTGACAAGTAATTAACATGTTTTACATAACAGCTACTGTAATGCATTTCCACCAGCCTTTGATCAAATTCTCCGAAACGAGAGTCCAAAAATTTGACATCACATTGAATGCAATTCCTTTACGAGGTCCTCTTAGAATTATTTTTTTTCCCAAAACAAAATATGCACATAGTGGAGCAAGGCCACTGTTAATAGCATCATCTACTACTTGAGAGCCGGAAATGGGTGCCCACGTCTTGGTAGACGGTTCATATACTTGAACCCATTCATCGATTTGTACATCGTGCCCTCAAAACACATAAACTTTTCCATCGACAGAGGCCGAAGGGCCTCTCTTGCGGGCCCTTGCCTTGACACCGAGATGTCATTCGTATTGGACCACTTATGGAATACTGGATCAAACATGTATACACGACTATCAACAGATGGGCCTGTTCTACCACGATGTATAACGTATAGATTATGATCCAAGATTGAAATGCACAACTCTCCACCTAGTAAGGGAACATCGCTCAAGAGAATTCCACTTCCACCTGGTAATGCATGATTTAAACTTACATTGAAATTGAAACGTGGATGTCACGCTTCAGATCCCACTAACCAACCATACGTGCCAAGTTTTTTCAAAATGTAAAAAGTTAATTAACATGTAAAAGTAAAAAAATAAGTAATTTGGTTGTATTTGTATAAGTATACTTCGTTGCAATTGGAAACTTGGCTCACTAATTTCTTAACCCTAAAAAGTAAATGTGAAAAAGTACACAGGGTTAACGTATGTTTTTATAAATACTAGGAATTTATTAACAATAAATCTCATTCATTGATTTTGTTGTAAGACGAAGAATATGCTAGCATCTTTAATTGTTGGCCACAAGATTGAAATTTGTAATTAAAAGGTTGGTTAAACCACTGATTCTAATAGGGGGATGCCTATCGGCGTAATTAAAATATATTGTTTCATATTCCAATATTTTAATAGTCAATAAATTAAAAAATAAATAATAAAGAGTAAAAAATATTTCACCACATTATTATTATTATTATCATTATTATTTAATCACAGAATAGAGTAAAACTAGATCAATATAAGAAAATTTGAAGGATAGTTATCCGTATAGAATCAACTTAACTAGTTTGATCTCGAGAGATGCAAACCTTTAATCTTTCCTCAATTTTTTGCACTCTTAAGATGGATCTATACCAGGATTAAGATGGGTCTATAGGTTGGTTGTTATTCATTCAAAATGTGTATATATACATAAATTTTTATTATTTTATTATTTTTTATTATTAATCTTTTATTTATTATTATTATTATTATGTGTTATGTTACTTGAACATTTCAACCAAAAAAATAAATATAGTGAAACCCAATTTCTATTAATGAATAAGTGAGAAACACTTACATCACAATCCATTACATGCTTAAAGGGCCTCCTTCACCTCAATTATATATGAGAGAGTGAGAGGAAAACAATTCCCATGAATGAATCTAAGTTTATAAAATGTCATAGGAATGTAAAACACTAGGACTTCCTGAGCAGTCATCCATCCCAATACTACTCTATCCCGAGCACACTTAACTGTGGAGTTCTAATGGAATCCAATACATTAACGCTATGTTGTAGGCGTGTACCTAAGATCATTGCATGATGTTTTCAATTAACAAATGAATATGGTATTGCATTCCATTCCGCATCAAATGGGTCAATATCATGGTTTATCAAAACCATAGGCTCGAAATGTTGATTCAGTGGAAAAGATGGTAGGCCACTAAGATCCACTTGGATCATTCCTCCCCCCTTAGGAAGCAATGGTCCCCATTGTGTCAAGTTCCCATGGGAGATGGAGAAACTTCTATTGAATGTGAACCTTGGTAAGTCAGTTTCCTTGTTGAAGTAGATGTCCTCCTTGTACTTTTCATGTGGAAGGATGTTATGAACCTGTTGGAGGTGTTGCATCCATTCAACATATCTGGTTGCACGATCTTCCTTTTTCTGAGTGTGGGAGGAATATTTCGGTGAATATGCAATCAGAAGAGTTATATCAATGGGGGAAACGGTTGGAACCCCAAGCATACTTGAAACGGGCAATGGCCAATACAGTAATGTTGAAGATGTGGAAGACTCTCATTCTCTTCATGCTCCTCTACAATCTCATTGATCTACTTATGCTAGATAGTAAGGTCTTGGGCTAAGGCTACAGTGGTTGCAATGACCTCTTGTTCAGTGCCTGACTAGATCGTGAAGAGGGAAAAATTTGTGGTTTGAGAGATTACTTTGTGGCATTGTTTTTCCGAGATCAATGAAGTGGAAGTAGTCAAAGCTACCTTTGGTACCCTATAGAGCTAACCTCTGAGACTAACAATGGTGTTGTGGGGTCGAGACTCATAGATAGCATGACATTTCCACATATATGATGGTCCTAAAAGAACATCACATAATTCAAGTGGGAAAACATCACAGACTACCTCATCCTTGATGTGATTGATGCCATAGGACAGGTGACACTGTTGGCTAACACAGATGTCTTGTTCCCAGCTCAACCATTTGATGATGTATGGTTGGGGGTGTGGCATCGTTGGTAACTTCAATCTCTTAACAGCCTTGATTGAGATCAAGTTCTTTTGACTCTCACTGTCAACAATGAAATGCAGTGGGGTCCCCTTTACACACATCTGCGAGTGGAAGAGACACTCCCCCTCCTCGAGCTCCTTTGGTTCTTCTGGTTGTATGTTTGTGGCCGCGATGGTAGAAGTGATTTATGCATCGATGATTTGTTTCCCTTTATTATGCTTTGAATTAGAGTTAGGTTCCGATTCTTTTTCTTTGAGCTTAGCCATCAATGAATGTTTTGAGCAACATTGTAGAACAAAAAATGGCAGAATGGGGTAGCTTATCTCTGAAAAGAAAGATGTGTTGGCTACGCTTCATTCATAAGAAGATTCACATCACTCCATTGAATTCTTAAAGGGCTTCATTCACCTCAATTATATTTGAGAGAGTGAGAGGAGAACAATTCCCATGATGCATGTGGGATAAATTAATACAAGTTTATAAAATGCCATAGGCGTGTTAAACACAACGAATTCCTTGGCGGTCACCCATCCCAGTACTACTCTAGCCCAAGCGTGCTTAACTGCAAAGTTCTAATGGGGTCCAATGCATTAATGCTATGTTGTAGGCATGTACATAAGATCATTACATGATGTTTGCAATTAACAAATGAACATTGTATTACATTCCATTCCTCATCAAATGGGTGAATATCATGGTTTATCAAAACCATAGGCTCAAAATGTTGATTCAGTGGAAAAGGTGGTTGGCTACCAAGATCCACTTGGATCATTATGTGTTATGTTACATGAACATGTCCCACATACTGGGTTGTAGAGCGTCTATCGAAACAATAATATCAATGGATATGTGTACATGAGACCCTCCTATGGAAAATGTGATCAACTTTCTCACAAGAATGTAAGATGCTCACATTTTTTAACTAGGGGAGTCTAATGCAAGTTGCTTTCAAGGAAAATCCCTTAGACTAGTGGGCTTACTATAGTGTACCAATGACTGTACAAAAAATAAAAACCCCAAAAGGAACATGTGACAAAGATATAATAACTGAATTCAAAGGAAATAACTAACTATTGAGAGAAAGAGAAGGATTAACTCACCGAGAGTCTTATGGTTGTTGTAGTTCCTAATTGTCGCGATCAATTCACTCTTTTCGAATAATTACTCTGCAACCTGCAAAAACCTTAAAGACGCAAGCGTATATAGAGACGTATTTATACTAATAAATAACCTTTAGTCTCATGAAATATAACGGTAATATCTAAGGAATTAATGTTCTATAAAGCATAAATGAAAGAATTGAAAGATAAAGATTACAAATTCAAATATTTTTAGAAGGAATGAGTTTCTATATTAATTCAACACTTAAGGTGGTTACATATTTATACATGTCTTGTGTGGCACTTCCCTATTGAAAGAGGTTTTGGGTTCCTCCACCCTTGCTCCTACTATACGGGATAGTTTTGACTCCAAATTCACCACAGGGCCAAAGAGAATATAAAGGGAGAATCTGGGCAAGATTGGTGGGTGATCGAAAAGGGTCTGAAACAAGGGTTTCGATGTCAATAACCAGCAGGAAAAAGGTTGTATAAGCACTTATAGACTTGGCGTGGATAGCCAAAATATATTTTATTTATGCTGTGCAAATAATCATTACTTGTCATTACCTCTCTCTTTGTACCAAATTCCCCTTTTATGTGGTCTCTACTTGGTTAAATATGATTGACTAAAGGTAAAAGGAGTTAGGAAACTAACCCAACGTGCAACTCATCCTTCAATTAGGCATAAATATTTTTTTTTAGAATTTATTGACATGTATGCAACTATCCCTTGGGTAGCCCACATAAATACATGCTTTATAACCGATAGGATGCTTACATATTCCAAAAGAGTGTTTTCTTAGAATGTCTCAATAAGGTATGGGGAAGAGTGTTTTGTAAGTAGGATAGGGACTAGGCCAATAAGGTTGTCAATTCTTCAAAGGTGGAAATTGATGCTATAACAGATGCCCCCTAATGTGTGAGGTTAGAAGAGTAACTGATGGCCGAAATACATTATAAATATTCAAAGGGAAGTGTGTTAGGGTGAAGGTTGTTAGGATCTAATCTAAGGAAAACAAAAAAACACATAAACAAGTTGGAATTTTCAATCCTCGAGGTGGGCATACCCATTCGCAGGTGTGATTGAAAGCATGGAATTTAATCAAGTACATTGCAAATCGATGAAAAATGTATATATAGAAAGCCATGATCATGGCCACAAAAGAGATACACAATGGATTCATGTCAAACAAAGATCATAGCCATGACAAAAATATACAATGGATATATGTCTCAAAATCAATCAAGGATATCTAGAGGAAAGGGAAAGATGATTGATCCTTCAGAAGTATCGATGTGAGGAGTGGTACTATCCAATCACAACTTAGGAAGAAACATAAATGAGGTGATGATACTACATTCCCTAGGTCTTCAAATTAAATGTTATGGTATGATTCTACACTATGCAGATAGATGTGTTGAAGTTGAACACAGTGAGACATACTTTGATTACCATTCATTAGTGTATATCGTTAAAAAAAGTGAGACAACCCACCGATAATGACAATGGGGGTCAAGGTACCTAGTACAATCTAATAAGTGTGAATAGAGGTTATAATGTTGAACACCTCGTAGAATCTATTAGTCAAGGAACATTGATGTATTCCCACTTTCAATAGCGAGGGAACCTACCACTAATGAGTACAAGCCCCAAGGTACTAAAAAGGACTATAGATCCTTGTCTCAGAGCAATATGTGTTCAAGTCAATAGGAAGACATCTATTGACTTGAACACATAGGGAATTAAGGCATCCCCCGTCATCCAAAAAAAGGAGTAGTAGAAGGATAAATATTTTGAAGTACTCGAGTGAAATATTGAAAGGACAACCATGAAGTATGTTTATCGCATGCACCATATGTAAGTAGTGCATGAAAAAGACCCTTTGAATAACAACCAATAATGAATATTTTCGACAAAGGAGAGGAAACCACCAATGGGGGAAAATGGAATCCAATTTACTACACAAATCCCAATCTGTGAATAATATTCTTACTGTAGAACACAAGGGAAACTAATCAGTCAGCCACCAATGCTGGAATTCTATCTCCTAAGAAAAAGGTCACCTACCAATGATGTAAATAGGCCCAAGGTGAAACTCAGTCGTAGGCAATATGATATTAACTTGTCGGTAGGAAGTGAATGGAGACCATACATACCAGCACGAGTATAGGATAAATATACTCTTGATTCTAAGATGTACTTGACATAGGGGAAGGTCGACTTGAAAAGTCAAGGATTCTATGGAATGGCCAACACAAGATAAAACTTGAACAAGAAAATGACACAATATGTGACTTAGGCAACATGGATTGAAAATGAACATTGGAATAAGTCTGTGAGGCAGTATTCAATGAGAGACTCTTCATAGTGACTAGAAGAATAACTAGTCAGAGGAGTAAAAACTCTATGTAACTGGTTCAGTTTCATATATCCATACTAACCAAAATTGTTGAGACTAGACTCTAAACTTTGTCCTTTGTTTAGAGGTGACTCGAATGTTGCCAATAAGGATAAAGAAGACTCATTATGATGCTCTTTTTTTGTTTTTCGATTTTTTTATTGTCTTTTTCACATTGGAAGTCCTAAGAAATAATTAAATAATGCTAAAATGCATGGAGGAAATGAGTGTCGTCGACAAGAAAACTAGTTCCAAGTGCAAGCGACATACCTATTCTGAATGCAAGGAAGCATATGCAGGATATGGCCACTCGGGGGAATGTTTCCTCCTAGGGTACAAGTGTCAAATTGCAATGGAAAGAATGAAAGGAAAAAGAATGATGATAATGCATAAGGATATGGCTAAGAAAAAAGAAGATGAAGTTGGAATTAGGTTCAAAATCCCAAGCAGTGGAATCCAATGTAGTATTACAACTTAACACATAAATATGGGAGTCGCGTGGGTAAATAGCCAGAATAATATTGAGAAGAATATGAGGTTTTCAATGCAATGTCATGGAAGGACTAAGAGGACTCTTGAGCCTAAGAAAATCTTTGGCATGGGCACCAAAAGGAAAAGTAGGTGCTAATTAGGATTCCCATGATGGCAGGATCTACCATGAACTAAACGACACTTAATCTGGTTGGAAAAGTTTTTTTCTCCAATAAGAGAGATTAACCCAAAGGATAATGTATAATAGGTCATTGTTAAATTTAAAATGTGAGGAAGAATGAACCTGATCTAAATGCCAGTGATGGGAAAATTACATGAAAGAGTCATTGCAAATGGACTAGCGGATATGAGAAGTAGCATTATAACCATCTTTCTTGAAAACTATCAATTCAAACAGTCATTATGTTCAATAAATATGGTCCATTAATCATTTAAACAACTAAAAATGGTAAAAACTATATAAAAATGGGTTTAAAATTCTATATAATATGGAAAAAATAACCCAAAAACATTTTTGTTTGAAGTTTTTTAAAAAATTACGAAAATAGTGGGAAAATATTCCAAAATTCCAATGGTGACAAGCAACAATTGTCGGAATCCATCATCGTCGGAACCAGGTAAAATAACTCTCAACCCCTTTCATTTATGTCTAGGAGTTTTTTTATTTTCCTTCATTTATTTTTTGCATTTTTCATTTTAAAAATGGATGGGATCATACACACCCATGCTTGGTATAGGGTGTTGGACAAGAATTATGGAAATAATATTCATGAAAAATCCTAAGTACATAATATGTGCATAGAAGAAGAATATTTGTGCACAAGAAGAAGGAAGAATAGGGAGTGCTCAGTTGAGGCGCATTCAATAGTACAGTGCACAGTGAGAAGAATAAAGAAAAGGAATAAAGAGGAAGAATAAAGAAGGGAATAAAGAAAGAGAAGAAAGAGGGTGAAAAGGAAGGATCACAACCCGACATGCTAAATATATAAGGACACACAAAATCCAAAAGAACAATAGTGGGAGTTCAAAAGAAGCATGCAGACAAAGAAACATCTTGAACAACAAATTCAACTCGAGTTATTGTTTTAAATATGTAATGGGTTGGGAGAATAGGGGTTATGTTGGTTCTTCTTCTTCTTCTTCTTCTTGAATGAGTTGAGGAAGTAACCATTGAGTCTATGTATGAGTGTTGAGGAGATGTTGCAGAGAGAGAGAGAGAGGCTTGTACTGTAGAATGGATAGGTTAGGAGAAGAAGAAGATAATCGTGATGTACATCTTTGTAAAGCATAGTTTGCAAGCCCGAGACACTTTCATAAAGAATAATAAAGACACTAGTCATTGTGGACGTTGACTAGAGTTGGGTGAACCATATTAACTATTGTGTTGAATGTCTTTTGTTTGATTGTTCATGGGTTCTATCTGGATGCATATTAGATTAGATTTGTCTTATGTGTAATCATTGCACAATAGTTACGACTGTTACAGTAATGGTTTAATGTTGTAATATGGAATATAATGGTAATATGAATCTGAATTCATTAAGTATCTCACAAAGAACAAAAACAAATTACATGCCCATAACCAATAAGTAAGAATGAATAGAATGATCACCTCCCATTCCCTCACTACTACAAAAACTTGGTTCCTATAGTCCCAATATATGCCTTGGGCGAGACTTCATCTACATGCATGTGATGCTGAAAGGGTCGATGTCTAAAGGGTTTTATTAGCCAACATAACTTGAACCTAGGGTATTACAACCGTGTGTGGGCCAACAAATGGTTTCATTGTTGGGACCCAAAATTTGTGATTGAGGGAATTTTTTTGGAGGTCGACTAACAAAGAGATTCTAGAATGGTTAGAAAGGAAGGAACAAGATTTTTCTTGAAAAGATAAAAGAAACCCTCATATGATTCACAAGAAATGGATGCAAAGGTATGTGCACATAGAACTACATTAAATTTTCTTTGGAAAATTTCCATTTATTCTAACTAAGTGGCTAAAAATATTAGTAGAGAATACTGGAACATATCGAATGACAGTGTTGAGGAATTGTAATCCTGAGTTGGTAAGACAGTTGAATTATGTATGTAATCCAAATACTCGTGCAGTTGATCACTAGTTGGATACCATACTAAGAGGATACATTATAGAATTTTCAATATATTGTACCCAATCGTACAATGGTGCAGAAAGGGACTTTTTCAAAGGTTTGCGTGGAAGGTTCATGAAATAATTGACTATGTGGATAAATATGTTGTTGTGTGACAAGTGTGTGATGGCGATGGAATCTAAGTATTAAGGGGCTTGCGCACATAGGGGAACTGGGGGTTGACAAGAGGATAGTTTGAGGACAGGAGAGAATTGAGTAATAAATGAAGAAGGAAGGGGGGGAATGGGGATGTAGAGGATTGAAGAGGGTATACCAGAGGATGAATACGATTTTAGAGTATTTCATGGAGGAAGGAGGTATAAGAGGTGAAAGACTAAGGCTGAGAAAGGAGAGTCACACAATGAGCCAGAGGGAAGATAACCTTGTGCAATAGTCCAAATCATGGAAATACCACATATAGGAGGAGAGGAAGAGGATTTCCAATCCAATCCTATAATAGAAGAGATCTTAAGTCCTACTCAAACTAGGTCTTGTATCAAATCCATGACCCCATGTGTGTTACCACAATCGAAGATAATAGTTGAAGACTTATCAAAATAAATCATAGTGAGCAAGCGAGGATAAAGTAGTAGCAATCAGAGCAGTGGAAGAAGTGCATAGATTCAGAGTCAAACAATATCACTAAGAAGAGGTACTACACAAACAAAACATGGAAAGGGTAGACAACACCCTAATACTTCCTGAGTTTGAGGGACTTGGGTCAAAGGACCCATAACAATTTTTTTTTGTTCACGAGACAATTTGGGCTGCTGAGAACATCCAAGATGAGGTTGGGAATATTGCATAGTTAGAAACAACAATTTGAGGCTGTGCATTAGTCTGGTACATGAAGTTGCAGAGTACCACACCTACAGGAAAAGCCAAGACTTTGGTAGAAATAAGACAAGCATTGTTAATGGAGTTCAAGAAGCCAAAGTCTGAGTCATAGTACAATATAGAACTAAAGGATATTAAACAGGTGAAAATAGAGTCAGTATGGGACTTTAATCAAAGGGTCACGGACCTGATGGGTAGACTGAATTTCCAAATCCCCAATCAACAACGTCAAGAATGGTTTATTACAACACTTCTACCAGACATTTGCAGGCCATTGATTCAATAGAATGTTGCGTCACAGCCCAAGGCTAAGGAAATTGAAATGAAATTGGCATCATCTATTGTAGGTGATAGTGAAGGGATGGCGCAAGTTCAAATGTAGTTTTTTGTGTTGACATCAACTGGCAGAACTTACAAAAGGGAAGGGAAAATGTAAACAAGTCTAGTGTACCAAGTGTAGGACTAAAGGTCATCATAAGGACGAATGTCCAAAATTCACACACTATCTGGTGACTGGAGCATCGAATCCTTTACCAGGAGGTGGATATTGTGAGATATGTAAGAAATGGAGGCATCATCTAATTGATTTTCCACTGCTACAGAATTTTCAGAGTACACCAAGGATTTTATTTTGCAATTTTTGCAAGTCATTCATCCATGGAGAGAAGCATTGCCACACATTAGATTTTATGAGGTAGTGCACTTGAGATATGTACAGGATCTATGAGGAGAATACTGAGGTAGAAGGGGGTGGTTCACCATATAATAATCAGAGAGGCTTTAGTCCAAGAAACCGAGGAAATTTTGGCAAACGAGGAAGAGGATCGATAATATGTTACAATTGTAATCAATCAGGACATTTAGCTCATGAATACCCACATATGTTTACAAAATGCACATACTATATAGAAATTAACCATGTGACATAAGATTGTCCTCAACTAGTTGCAAAATGGAAGGTAAGAGGAAATTGGGGAAACTCCCATCGCACAAAGGGTGGTGAATCAGGTATTGTGCAGATAGTGTACCAACAAAGAATTTAGATTCAGTGCACAAATTAGGGAATATGATGTGGATAATGGTATTTTGGAATTGACGTTCAACTTGAATATTTTACGTAAAAATACCTGAGAGATGATGGAAAAACCCAATATAGTATGGTCTCATGTTTAATTAAAGCTCGTGAATCAACACAAAATAGTACAAATTGGTCGTTTGATAGGAGTACCTGTGAACATAGATGGGGTGTGAATTGGGACATGATCCTTTGAACTTATTGAGATCGTGGATGATAGTAAACCATATCCAACACTAATGGGACTTGAATGGAAATTTGATAAACAAGAAATCATTAATATGAAGAAGAGAGAAATGATATTTGAATTCAAATATTTGAAATTTACTGCACCATTGGACCCAACAAAAGGAAAGAGATACATAGACCGAGCCAGAAGAAATGACATTGAAAATTTCTATAACATGACTGTGTGGATGGATGATTCTGTTAAACCCACTTCATATGGTCCACTAAGTTGGAGAAGTATCAGTTCATGTCCATCATATTTAGAGGCAGGTCTAGAGCATTGGCAACAGATTATGCATGAAGTATCATGTAACATATCACTCTTGTGTGCATTGAGCAAGCTTATTCTTTGAGAAAACTTGCTTGCAAGTGATCCAGATTATTATACTATTGGCTATTTGATTATGATTATGAGGCATTATGGATTGATAACATGTTATTTTGTTGTATTGACATAGACAAGTTCTATTGACTCGGTTTTCCTGAATATGCAGGACTTTGGACCTTGATGATGCAGAGGCATCGATGAAAATCTTGGACTCTGGATCAAGTCAGGGAGTGGACTATTAGGGTTTGATTGTTGTATATATGACATTTGTGCATTGGATTAGATGATATGATTATGGATATTATTTCTGACATGATTCATTGATGATGCAGGCTGACGATAGCTTTCTGACAAAACTCACATGTGGAGTAGAAAGGTCACGCACGACTACTAGAGACGTTGAGGGAGAGGTGTGGACAACAACCCTACCACAGCCTACTAGCACTCCCACCGTGGCTCGAACTGTAGGTTAACGATTTCCTAGTTTGAGAAGACCTACGATGTCGTGAGGACAGACTACGATAGTCACTCACGATGATTCTAAGGGGCATGCAATAAGGCAGGTGCTTTATTCCTTAGAGGCCCTTAGTCTCCCACAACATCACCTGACGGAGTATTGATTCCAGGGGTTTTTGATGTCTACCAAGTCAGTCAAGAGGTGAGTAGCACCCTTGGAGCACCTAGTGTGTCCCGAAGGGCACATCATGTAAGAAAAATGGAATGAGGTGAGTAGCACCCTTGGAGCACGTAGTCTGTCCTGAAGGGCACGTCGCGCAAGAAAAATGGAAAGAGGCGAGTGGCACCCTTGGAACACGTAGTGCATCCTGAAGGGCATGTCATGCAAGGGAAACAGAATGAGGCGAGTGGAACCCTTGGAGCACCTACTGCATCCTGAAGGGAACGTCGCATTGATTAACTGATAAGAGAATAAAACTATATGGCCTTAGAACTAATAACGTGATACGAAAGATTTAAACAATTTCCCTAATAAAATGTCCCCCAGCCTCGAAAATTAAAATATAGGTCTAAAGTAATACTTGTGGTATAAAAATAAAAATAATAATAATCATCATTAAACATGTGACGAAAAGGGGGTAAAAAACTCGATTAAATTATTAAACTTAAATTATTAAGGGATTTAACATTTTAAAAGGGAAATGATTGTTTTGTTACACATGCTAATTAAAATTTATTAATTAAAAAGAAAAAGGGGAAAAAGATAATTTTCTACACTTACTAATTTGAGTTTTAGATAAAAAGGGAAAGAGGGAAATTTAAAAGAATTAGGAAACTAAGGGAAAAAGGGGGAAACATAAAGAAAAATGGAAAAATAAGGAAAAAATAGAATGACTAACTCAATAAGGTATCTTGCTATTAAGAACTTTCTAAATTGAACTCAACTAGTAAATTAGTAAGGGGGTAAGTCAGTAAAATGTGTAAGTCATTAAAATGTGTAAGAGAATATGAGGACACCTATGAGCGATTCTAGGAATGCTTTTAGGTGGGTGAGGTAAATATGAGTAATTAAACGTTTAATGAATTTAATTTCCAGTGCAACGAAGGGGATGGGTGACACATGTACGGGGAGGATTTTTCTGAATTAAATTTTTGAACAATAAATTAAATGGAAAATTGGGAAATAAAATGACTTAGAAACTCTATATAAAGGAGGGAGGAGGAGGATGATGGATCTCTTCTTTTATGCGTAGCATTACGCTTTAGAATTTCATACTTGACTGACTTATCTTGTGTGAGTTGGGATACCTAGCTCGGTGAGGAGTGGTAGCTCGGGCTTGCTAGGTGAGCTGGGAGCAAGTGGTTCTTTGGTTTGGTGTGTGTGCCCCTTTGCAGCTTGAGGGGGCTAAGGGGGAATAAAAGTACCCCTAGCATTGGCTGGGAGGTACCGGTGAAGTCTCATCGGTGGGAAAGCAGGAGCAGCATGGACCACGTGGGACAACGACTCAGAGTGGACGACTTGGGCTATGGTACACTTGCTTGTATTCTTCATGATAGAGTATTATAGACCTTATGTTTTCATTTCTATATTTTTAACTGGGTAAGGAAGGTGTTTGACTTAGCAGTTTAATCGAGAACATAAACTTCCATAGTCTTAAGCTCATTGCTTGACTTGATTCCCTTGGCATTCGATCCTTGATGTTATGACTATCCTGTTGGTTTTAAATTGATTTTTCTTAAAAGTTTATGCCTGGTCTTCGTCCTCATCCCTAGTTCATCAATCCATGCCTGAGCAGTTGGCCAGAAGCCAAATTGATGGTCATCACTTCAGTGCATAATGACCTATAGATTCAAATTCCCTGCTTTTTTGTACGTGGATGACGAGCAAAGGATGCTTGCCCAGCTACCTACCCCTGTAAATAGTTCCTGATTGATGGATTTCCTTGCTCCTTTTGGGATTGAATACTTTTGCGATTGTTTATTTTCCTTCCACGATCTGTTCATTACCCTCTTCATTTCGATGAAATGATCTCTGCGTTCTTTTAATGGGATGTCTGCCTCTCTTTTAATAATTTGTCTGCGTTTTATTTTTATTATAAGGCTGTGATTATATATCTGGATGTGTTCTTTTAATGGGATGTATGCGTCTCTTTTACTAATTTGTATGCGTTTTATTTTTATAATATGGTGGCATTCTTTTAATGGGATGTCTACGTTTCTTTTAATAATTTGTCTGTGTTCTATTGTTAAATGATATGGCCGCGAATTTTTAAATGATTGTGAAATTATACCCATGTTTGCGTTTATTTTATCGACAAGACACAACGATTGATAATTTCATTAACTAGCAAATCTAGCTAGCGATTTCCCCAACATAAGTAGCACCCCTGGGCGATTTTCTGGGTGTTCTACACAATTATCTGGTATGGAGTTTATTGTTCCTCAATTTTGGGTTTTATTGTTATTTACATTGTTCTTTTACACGCTAACTAAGGAACTTTATTCTTACTTCCTTGGCCGCACTCATCTATCCTCATTATGGCATATTGATCATAGTGAGAACCACTTCCATTCCCTTCCAGCAGTAAGCCAACAAGCAATCCTTCCCTCACTAACTAAATGTCTGACAGAACCCCAAACCTTCTTATAGATGGCAGAGCGCGAGAGAATTGACCCTTAAGGTTTGTGTGAAGCCTGTAAATCGTAACCCTGCGGATCAACCATCCCTTCCTAGTTCCTTGCAAATGATTTCATCCTTACCTCTACGAGTGATTTAGTAATTATTCTACTACTACGATTGAATTAACCTTTTTAGTCGCCCAGATTGAAATCGTATTTACTCTTCAATGATCTTGGTATGCACCTATTTGATTTCGCCTTTACTGTTGAATATAACCTTCGCATCCTTCCAGAATTTTAACTCAACAAACGCCCATAAATTACTTATGTCAGTCATCGATATATATTGTGTAGTTTTATGGAGCACAGGGGGGAGAGCATTCTGGTTTGTGGCAATAATTCTTTCGACCAAAAAACTTAGATGGTACAGAGTTTTTATAACGTTAATTATCGGTGCAATCTAAGGGGCATCCTGTCTCTTTCCTATCGTTATTAAATGCAGTGGATTCTTTTTCCTCTTACATATCTCTGACAGTCTAATAATTAAAATCCAAGCCAAAACCTTGATCAATGCTTTAACCCGTATTTTATAATGATAACCTGTATTAATAAGATACACTGTGTACTATAAGAGAACCCAAAATATTTCTCTTCTCACTTAATTAATGATTACAACAGTTCTCAGGAGATAACCTGATTGCAGGACAAGGCCATGGATAACTTGCTTAATCGGTTATGCAATTAATTGCATTAATTTAATGTATAAATTCTAGACACAGATTTCACGTAACTTTGTTCGAGCATTTAACTTGTTTTAATTGACGGCAGTAATTTTAATTGACGACAGTAATTATAATTTAACGGGTGAAATTGACTGAAATAATTATAATTGGTTTATGTAGTTATTAATTGTATATATTGTTTTAGTGAGGGCATAATTCAATTCTCATGTGTAATGACTGTAGTTTTTTTTTATGTTTAAACAAGATCTAAATTTAGGATAAGGTAGAGTGATTGTAGCGATTATCTGGATGGTGTTAATGAAATCAATGTTTTACATTTCAGATATTTTAACATTCGTGGGATATTGGTAACTAGCTTATTAATGATAATTTATTATTGAGACAGTCTTATTAGCTAGTCATATTTAGTATAAACCATCGGACATGAATTGTTACATTCAAGGGTCTACAGTCCTTTGTTTGAACTAAAAGAGTTAAGAAAATCTTGGTTGATTTTATTGACGTTTACCTTGTGTAGACGAATCATTGAGATTTTAATAGGAGGATTGCGCCTCTGGATGGATTTCACATTGGAGTTTTATACGCATTTGGATTATTTGCGTACCTGGACTTGTGCGCCTTGGATGTTTGGTGCTTGGGATTTAGGCGTAATACGGTTTTATGAGCATTTGGTTTTCACGTGCATTGATTTTTAGGTTCCACCGGTATATCTTGAATGGGCCTAATGGTTAATAACATGTGTTACTTCCTAAGATATTACCATCTCAATCAAGCAGGACTTTGCATGTCTAGCAGAAAAAAAAAATATATATATATATATCTTATGACTTTCGGTTGTAGTGACGGAGGGGATGTTACATATGGTATCAGAGTGAGTTAAACCCTGTGACTGTGGATCGCCAAGCTTTCCACTGAAGTAAACCCGTGAGTATTAACCATTGCGTTAATTAAAAACCTTAACGTGTCCATGTGGTGATTGCATTTAGAGGATGCCTTAGAAGTTCTCAATGTGATGTCGTGGAAGGAGGTGTGACGCCTCCAGAAGTTCCCGCACCCTCGGAGTCAAACCCCGAAGGGGAAGAACAACTCCTTGGGATGGATTCGCTTGTTGTAAGGGATGATGATGGTATGAGAAGGCCCTTCCAGGTAATGTCAAGCGCCTTGATTCACCATCGGTACTGAGATGAGGCCAGGGTGCCAGTACCTCTGAGGGTCCACAGCATGCCTGAGCCAGTACCATTAGCTTTCACCACGAACTTGAGAAGGTGAAATTTCTCGAGTTCTTTGGTGCCCTAGATGACGCAGCTACTGAGGCATGGGGGAGAGTATGGTGATGTGCTTTGTGCTTCATGAATATACTTCCCACATGAAGACACTCCTTAAGGGGAGCGCTCTTCTATGGTGGAAGACACTCCTGTCATTTTTGAACGTGACCTTCGAAGAGATGTCATGGGAACTATTCGAGGAATAGTTCCAGGAGAGGTATATTTCTAAGGAATTCTTGAGTGTCCGCTCAATGAGTTCAACGCCTTGCGACAGAGAAACCCAATGGTGCCCGATTATGAGGCCTGTTTTTGGAGCTGCTTCAGTATCCTCCACACCTTTTTACCAAGAAACTTAAGGTCAACAAGTTCATGTTGGCCTTAGTGTTAGGATCCATCTTCTACTTTGGGTACCAGGATTACTGGATGGAAGAAATGTGTTGGAATGTGGGGAGCCACATCACTAGCATGACTACCCAGTGGAGAGAGCTGGAGCTCTGGATCAGCCCAACCCACTACAGTGGGATATTTGGGAAAGGCCCATCAGATTCATGCAATGGTGAATAACCGCCAAGCAGAGAACCAGTCAACTGTGCTCGAGACGTCAGGTACTGTCTCTGACCAGACACTTATTATTTTGATAGATCCTGGTCCTACCAAGAGTTTAATTTTTGGTGCAGTGCTAAAGAGGGTTAAGGTAAAGGCAATCGAACATGATGAGTTTAGCTTTGTAGAGATGGCTTCGGGAGCCAAACAGAAGGCTGGAGGAAAGGTTTCCGACTGTACGCTTAACCTGGGAGAGTTTTTCACCAGGGGCAACCTGTACTGGTATGGACTGGTTGGAATCGCATGAGGCGATACTCAACTATAAGACGAAACAGTTGATCTTAGTCGATGATGAGGGACAGAGACACGTGATTGTAGGTCGGAACTAGGGAGTTTCCCTGAGGTTTATCTCTTCCTTGCAGCTATGGAAGAGCAGGCACAAGGGAGGTAAGCTTTATGCGATCCTTGCGTTAAACGAAAAGGGAGTAACAGAAGGTCTAGAACACCTTTCGGTGGTGGGAGAATTTGCAGACATCTTTTCGGACGAGTTACCAGGGATGCCGCCAGAGAGGGAATTGGAGTTTACCATAGACCTAAAACTGAGAACTAAACTAGTAGCGAGAACACCTTATCGTATGTCAACCTCGGAGTTACATGAGTTGAGAATGAAACTGAAGGAGTTGCTAGACCTAGGACTTATACGACTGAGTGTGTCACCGTGGGGTGTGCCTATTATTTTCATAAGAAATAAGGATGGGTCATTGTTAAGCCCTAATATTAGTTCATTTCCCCTTAATTGGGGCATATTATATTAGTAATGTTATTTTATTTATGTCGGCTTTAAGCCATTAGTTGTAATTATACCTCCTATTCTCCTATATATACAAAGGAGACATTTTCAATTTGAATCATCTTGTACTTGAACATTTAAGTGGGGTAAAAGGAGGTTTCCCCTCAAAGAGGATTATTATCTGAAAATATCTCTTTTTCAAGGCATTGAGTACTTTTTCTGAGGTTTTTCTATGCTATATTGATATTTGGTTCTTAATGTATGGTATCAGAGCTCAAGGTCTTGGGGTTTCGCTGCTACATCTGAGACACCTTGGCATTTTTGTATAACTTGTTTTCTGCAATGTTTCAGAAGGAACGACTTGGAGTATATTTAGTAGACAGATCAAGGTACTTCAGGTTCAAAATTCATCTCCTTAGGCCTTCTAATTTCAGAGATACAACCTATACAAGATAGGGTTTTGGAATCATCTTGAGCTGAGTCATTGCAGAATTTTCGCTATAAAAAAATTTTCGTAACGTTTCAGACCTTGAACTCTAGAGGCTATTTACATAAATTAGTAAGGTATCTGTGGTAAAAATTTCAGCTTCTGGTTCTACTTAAATTTGTAGATACACCTTGTGTAAGATAGGGTATCTGACTAGTCTCAAGAAGGTGTTACAGATAAAACAATCATAACTTGTTCCTAGAGTATCCAAATTGAGTGGGATTGATTTCATTGGATCATGGACAGTTTGTAGTATTTCTTGTGTGAGTTTCATAATTTTATATCAATTAGTTTGTGCGGGGAATGCTATACAAGTGAGATCTCCTAGAAAGTCCAAAAATCAGCAAGTTGTGGGGAAGTTACCTTAAATTCCACTTGGCACATCCAATTTTGATCAAACCTATGGCATTGCAGAGAAGAAATGACATAGAACTACATAAAAAAAAGTTTCATACCCAGAAGGGCCTAAACTTGGGAGATACAATAGAATAAATATTGCCTAGCAGAACCACCTCAAAATCAAGGTTCAATAGTGATACTTGGCTAACATGCCACCCAAAAAGGGAACTTCTACACCAAATAAGCCTCCAGAAAATCCTACTTGGACTCTTGATGAAGGTGAAGAAAAGAATAGGGACATAAATGATTTACAAAAGAAGATAGTAACAAAAGATGAACTATAAGAGATGATGGAGGGTTTAAAAGGGGAGATTATGGAAGTATTAAAAAATTTCATAACATAGAAGACACCTAAAAGTGAAAATGCATCCCATGAAATTCATGATGAGGACACAAGGAAGGTGAATCAAGAATGGAGAAACTCCAACTTTTGTTTGAAGACCAACCACGTTCCTAAGATTGATATGAGGAAGTTTGATGGCAAGGACCCAATCACATGGATACTTCAGATGGAGCAATTCTTTGATCTCCATAATGTGCCACATACACAAAAGGTATGAATTTTTTTTTATATTTAGAACCTAATCAATTTGTATGGTATCGATGGCTTTGTTCTCACAAATCACTCATCACTTGGACAATTTTCACGGAAGAAATGATAGAACACTATGAGGATACAAGGAGAAATACCTTCTTTAGCCAATTGATAAATCTAAAGAAAAAGGGTTTAGTTATTGAGCACATTGAGAACTTCCAAATATTGAATATAAAGGTAACCGATATTCCAGATGAGCACTTGATTGATGTATTCATAGGAACTTTAAAGGATAACATTCAACATGAGGTTCACCTTTGGGAACCCAAATCATTGGAGAATG
>ML781895.1:817098-863958 GCA_009831015.1 Picea engelmannii | reverse complement strand
GAGGAAGGAAAAATCATATTGGAGCCTGAAGCCATCACTGACACAAGAATTCGCCAGCTGAGGAATAGATCCATTTCAGAGTATCTCATTAAATGGAGGAAACTATCGACTGAAGATTCCACTTGGGAAGATGAGTCTTTTATTTGATTCTCAACAGTCATGGAGACTCTGCATTGACTACTGTCAATTGAACAAGGAAACGATCAAGAATCAGTATCTGTTGTCGAGGATCGATGATCTGTTCGATCAGATGAAGGGTGTGATGGTGTTTTCTAAGATCGATTTATGATCAGGGTATCACCAGTTACGGATCAAGGAGGATGACGTCCCTAAGACTGCCTTTAAGAAGAGGTTGGTTATTACGATTTTACTATCTTACTGTTGGGACTGACAAATGCCCCAGGGGTATTTATGATTTTGATGAACACGGTGTTCCACGATTACTTGGATAAGTTCGTCCAAGTATTCATTGACGATATTTTGGTCTACTCTCAGATGATGGAGGAGCATGATGATCACTTGCGCTTGGTACTATAGGGTCTGCGAGAGCACAAATTGTATTGGGAAGTTGTCCAAATGCTCATTTTATCAATCAAAGATTCACTACTTAGGGCATGTCATCTTCGACGAAGGTATTGCCGTGGATCTAGAAAAGGTAGAGGCTATTATGGAATGGCCTGCGCCGACGAATGTCCCAGAAGTACGTAGCTTCATGGGTTTACCAGGATACTATCAATGATTCGTCGAGGGATTTTCGAAGATAGCAAATCCGATTACCAAATTGCAGAAGAAGAACATAAAGTTTGTTTGGACTAAGAATGCGTAGAGGCATTTCGGAGGCTCAAGGAGCTATTGACAACAACACCGATACTAAAGGTCACAAACTTCTTGGTATGCACTAACGCATCCAAGGAAGGCTTAGGCAGATTCTTTATGCAAGACGGTCGAGTGATCGCTTACATCTCGAGGAAACTGAGAAGGCATGAGGAGAACTATGCGATGCAGGATTTGGAGTTGTTATCCATTGTATATGCCTTGAAGGTTTGGAGACACTACTTTGTTGGAAGGAAATTTGAACTAAAGACGACCCACTATGGACTACAACACATCTTTACACAAAGAGACCTGAATGTGCGACAACGACGTTGGTCAGAATTGCTTAGCGAGTACGATTTTGAGATTACTTACATAAGGGGAACAGTGAGCCGAGAGGTAGAGCCATTGAGTCAGAGACCACACATCTTTTCTGTGTTGCTTCTTCAAATGAATCTACGTGAAAAGATTCTATATTTACAGCGTGACGATGAATGGTACAAAGAGGTCAAGGATTTTATCAGACAAAACACAATGATGGTACCAATATTGAAGTATTTGCGTTGGATGATGATGGCCTACTGAGAATTAAAAATTGAATTTACATACCACCGAAAGACGAGTTGAGGAGTTTGATCCTAAACGATGCGGACCTTAAACCCTTATTCTTTTGCAAATGAATGAAGACAAACATAGTCAACTAGGTGGCAAGATGTGTAGAATGTCAGTAGGTAAAGGATGAACATAGACATCCAATAGGATTGCTCCAGCCACATGCTATTCTAGAATTGAAATGGGAGGTTATTTCGATGGATTTCATTGTTGGATTGCCACTAACGACAAGGAGACAAAACTTGATTTTTGTGGTAGTTGACACTCTGATGAAGAGTGCTCATTTTATTCCTATGCATACGACGTATCAGGCACCTGACATAGCTAGAGTTTTCATCAGTGAGATTGTGAGGTTGTATGGCATACCTAAGAGGATTATATCTGATTGACTATCGATGTTTACTGGATGATTTTGGACTATTTTCCAAGAGGCCTTGGGAACCCAACTTAACTTTAGTACTGTGTATCACCCGGTGACTAACGGGCAGATCGAACAAACGAACCAGAACTTGGAAGACATGTTGCGCATGTATGTGATGGACCAATAGAATCATTGGGAGGAATTCTTGCCACTGGTAGAAATCACTTATAACAACAATTACCAAAGCACCATTAATATGGCGCCTTCGAGTTTCTTTACTGACGACCGTTTCAGATGCCTTTATTGGAGAAATTTTATTTTCGACACACTAGTTCAGTGGGAGTTAACTGACTAGTTCTATTTAGACTTTCTATTTTTACCATCACTATTATGCATGCATGCATTCCTAAGGAAAGCTAGCTGCATGATTTCTTTTTTTAATTATGGAATGATTTTCCCTATATATGAGTGTATTCCACTCATTCATTGTATCATATTGATCATGATCTATGTATCAATCATCAACTCATTGGAGTAGTATGAATATATTTTCTCATTCTTCCATATTGAATCTCTCTTCCTTTATTGATAAGCTTTTTTTTTACTTGCTTTAGCTAGATCTTTTGTGCAGGTTTCCATGAAACACTGACATGGTATCAGAGCTATGCTGTTTCGAGCAAGCCAAACAAGCCAAAGAATAAGGAAAATCAAAGTTTCGACGAGCTAAATCCATGGTCATAAATTTCAGCAGTTATTCCTCCCATACTATTATGTTTTTTAGCAAACAACCCATAATGAAATTAAATTGGCCCATTTTGGAAGTGGGTTTTTAACCGTTTGGCGATATTATTTACCGTTTGCTCAGAAAGTGAGCCGCAAGATAGCCTCCTGAAATTAATACCAATCCTTGGTTGTACCTTTCCACATTCATTGCTCCCAAAATATTACATTTTGGAGGAAACTGCCTGCAAAGAAAGTAAATCGGCCCATTTTGGAAGTGGGTTTTCAAACATTTGGCGAGATTCCTCACTGTTTGCTCAGAAAGTAAGTCGCACGATCATCTCCTGAAACTGATACGAATTCTTAATTTATTAATTTTTCACTTGCAGATTGAGATTATTTTTAGGGGTTCTTGTAATCAGTGGGAGAGATGGATATGACAACTATTATACAGTCAAACTTGGTGGTAATACTCACACCATACCATTATTTTTATTGGAAGCAGAAGGCAGAATTCCAACTCAGAAAGAAAGGATTGTATAATTTGACGATGGCAACAGAAACAAAACCTACATCAGTGATTGAGAAGATGAGATGGGCGAACTGTAACGATGAGGCCACAAGACTACTTCTTGAATTAATATCCACTGATGTATGATTTCATGTTGTTGCATGCAAGACTCCAAATAAGATCTAGACCACCTTGGAAGGGCTCTTTGGAAAGAAGGATGAGATGCAAGGTCATATGCTTGAGGTAGAGTTGAATACCTTAGACACTAAAAGTTTTGATAATATACAATATTTTTTTACTAAATTTAAATCTTTTCTATTGAGCTTGGGTGAATGTGGTATTGACAAGTATACACAAGAGAAACAACTTATTCTAACAATATTGGGCAAGCTAGGACCAGAATACACTGTATATGTTTCCAATTTCCATTCTCGCAGATGTCTTTTTGGAACAAATTAGAAAATGCCTATGCTGGCTTAGTTCATTGAGTCTCTTACACAAGAGACGACAAAACTCATATAGATGGGCCTCATGAAAGATCCCAAAGTGCATGCACTAACCATGCATGATGGAAAAGTGTCATTCAAATAGAATAGGAAGGAGGGATATTGCAAATCATTTAATGATTCTTCAGGTTCCAAAGACTCTTCAGATTCCAAGAAGAAGAGGAAGGGAAAGCAGTGCACTTACTGCAATCAACTGAATCATGAAGAATCCACATGCATGAAGAAACAAATCAATCTTATGGCACTGGCGCTTCAATAGAAAAACCTTGGAAACTTCATTCCAAAGGGAGACAAGAAGCACAAGGAAGATGATCCTGCTCCTAAGAAAGGTAATCATCATGCTCTTGTTGCAATTAATTCCTCAGTTGATTCATGGATTATAGATTCTGGTGCATCCCATCATATGGCAGCGAAAGATGAAGTTTTATCTTCTTTGAGTCCATGCTCAAGACCCCCTATTCTCAGGGGGGGTGATACTCTAGTAGCAGTAACAGGAGAAGGGAGAGTGGAACCCCATAATGGTAGTTTTGAGAATGTTTTACATGTGCCAAATCTTTATATGAATCTGCTCTCAGTTGATCAGATCACTCAGAAAGGTAAAAAGGCTGAATTTACATCAGATTCAGTTTCAATAATTGACATTCATGACAATTCCATCATTGCAATTGGTGAGGTGGATCACAAGTCAAGGTTTTATAAATTCTCTAAGTTTTCTAACGATGACTCCTCTATTCTACTTACACATAAGGAGAGTACATTGCATGCACATCCACTGCAACATGCATATACTCTTATTCTTCCATCACTTTTAGACATCAGAGATGATTTGATACACTCAGATTCTGTACATGGAAATAAGAAGGTAGTACATCCAGATAAGAATCTAGCATTGAATCTTTAGAAGATGCCCAAGAAGGCACATACCACACTTCAGCAACATGCAACCTTGCAGGGAATCCATTGGATTCGAGGAGGACTCGATCTCAACATGAGGAGCCTTCTCATGTATTTTCATCCTCAAAACCTTCGATGCCCATGCATTGCTATATGGTTCAATCTACTTATCAACATAACTACAATAGGGTTGTGGGAAATCCATTATGGAAAGTAGGCATGCAAAAGGAGTATGACTCACTCCTACAGAACCAGACTTGGAATCTGGTTCCACATCCACCAGAAAGGAATATTTGTAGGTGCAGATGGGTCCACAGGATCAAGAAGTACAAGTCCCAACAGGTTGCCAAAGGACATCATCAGATCCATAAATATTTCTACATCTTCAAGAAGACTTTCAATGAGCAGAAGTTTCAGACTTTTCGGGATCGTCTTGCAATGAAAAACACAGTTGCCTAGTAGCTGTCATTTTCTTCTTTTGATACATTATCTTTTGAGGGGGGGGTTTGTTCCCATGTGGTTTTACCTCTTTCCTCACTTTTATTCAGTGTTCATTAGTTGCATTGTATATGAGTACCTAAAATGGCCTATTAGTCGAGACTCATTTTTTACTCCATAGTGATGTTCATGGGGGGGTGTTGGAGAAATTCTATTTTCGACACATTAGTTCAATGGGAGTTAACTGACTAGTTCTATTTAGACTTTCTATTTTTACCATCACTATTATGCATGCATGCATTCCTAAGGAAAGCTAATTACTTGATTTATTTTCTTAATTATGGAATGCTTTGCCCTATATATGAGTGTATTCCACTCATTGATTGTATCATATTGATCATGATATATGTATCAATCATCAGCTCATTGGAGTAGTGTGAATATATTTTCTCATTCTTCCATATTGAATCTCTCTTTCTTTTTTGATAAGTTTTGTTTGTACTTTCTTTAGCTAGATCTTTTGTGCAGGTTTGCATGAAACACTAACAACCTTGAGTTGGGATCGGCTAGAGGATAGGGTCCTGGTGCGACTGGAAGCGATCCAAGAAATGGAAGTTCAATTGCAAACTATAATACAAAGGATCAAGGAAGCATAGGATCGACATACACGTTATGCCGATGCATATTGTGTCGATCGTAGATACGATGTGGCAATCGAGTATTCTTGCGGGTGAAACCGCATAAAAGTTTGATCAAGTTTGGAAAGGGTCCTAAACTATCTCCTAGGTTCATGGAATCCTATGAGATCGCGGAGAGGAGAAGGCCCGTGGCCTATTTGACTAGCTTGCCTAATTCTTTAAGGCAGACAAACGATGTCTTCCACGTCTCTGTTTTGAGACATTATGTTAGTGATCCTACTCATGTTGTTTACATGAGTTCCTTGCAGGATTAGATAAGGGTGCGCTCACGACAGAGCCAATCTACATCCTGGACCATTGTATTTGACAGCTACAGCTTCAAACCATAGTTCAGATCAAGTTCTAGTGGGACAACTTTAGTCCACACTCGGTGATGTGGGAGGACACATATGTTATGCGCTAGTAGTTCCTATTGTTTTTATAGATAGACTTATGATGCTATGATACACTTTATTTATGCATTTATATACTGTGAAACTTCGGGACAAAGTTTAGACTAAGAGGGGGTGTATGTAGCATCCCTCTCTTGTGCGCACTAAGTGAGGATATTCTTTGAGGAAACTTGCTTGCAAGTGATCCAGATTATTATACTATTGGTCATTTGATTATGATTATGAGGCATTATGGATTGCTGACATGTTATTTTGTTGTATTGACATAGATAGGTGCTATTGAGTCGGTTTTCTCGAGTGTGCAGGATTTTGGACCTCGATGATGCAGAGGCATTGAGGAAACCCTTGGACTCTAAATCAATTCAGGGAGTTGACTATTGGGGTTTGATTATTGCATATATGACATTTGTGCATTGGATCAGATGATATGGATATTATTTCTGACATGATTCGTTGATGACACAGGCTAACGATATCTTTCCGACCAGACTCACATGTGGAGTAGAGGGGTCACGCACGAATACCAAAGATGTTGAGGGAGAGGTATCTTTGACTAAAAAAGGGGGAAAAGATAGTTTTCTACACTTACTAATTTGAGTTTTAGATAAAAAGGGAAAGAGGAAAATTTAAAAGAATTAGGAAACTAAGGGAAAAAGAGGAAAACATAAAGAAAAATGGAAAAATGAAAAAAACATAATGACTAAATTAGTAAGGTATCTTTCCATTAAGAAGTTTCTAAATTGAACTCAACTAGTAAATTAGTAAGGGGGTAAGTGATTAAAATGTGTAAGGGAATGTGATGACACCTAGGAGCGATTCTAGGAATGCTTTTAGGTGGGTGAGGGAAATAGGAGTAATTAAACATTTAATAAATTTAATTTCCGATGCAGCGAAGGCGATGGGTGACACATGTATGGGGAGGATTTTTCTAAATTAAATTTTTGAACAATAAATTAAATGGAAAATTGGGAAAGAAAATGACTTATAAACTCTATATAAAGGAGGGAGGAGGAGGATGATGGATCTCTTCTTTTATGCATAATGTTACACTGCATAATTTCAAATTTGACTAACTTATCTTGTGGGATTTGGGATACCCATCTCGGTGAGGAGTGGTAACTTGGCCTTGCGAGGAGAGCTGGGAGCTAGTGGTTCTCTGGTTCGATGTGCGTGGCCCCTTTGCGGCTCGGGGGGCTAAGGGGGAAGAAGAGTACCCCTAGCGTTGGTTGGGAGGTACCGGTGAAGTCTCATCTGTGGGAAAGCAGGAGCCGCACGGAGTGCGCGAGACAATGACTTAGAGAAAACGACTTCGGCTACAGTACACTTTCTTGTATTCTGCATGATAGAGTATTATAGATCTTACGCTTTCATTTCTATATTTTTAATTGTGTAAGGAAGGTGTTTTACTTAGTAGTTTAATCGAGAACTTAAATTCCCATATCCTTAATCTCATTACTTGACTTGATTCCCTTGGCATTCGATCCTTGATGTTGTGATTGTCCTGTTCGTTTTAAATTTATTTTTATGAAGAGTTTATGCTTGGTCTTCATCCTCATCCCTAGTTCGTCCGTTCATGCATAAGCAGTCAGCTAGGAACTGAATTGACAGTTGTCACTTCGGTGCACAATGACCTATAGATTATAGTTCCCTGCTTTTTTGTGCATGGATGACGAGCGAAGGATGCTTGCGCAGCTGCCTACCCCTATCGATAGTTCTTGATTGATGGATTGCCTTTCTCCTTTTGTGATTGGATACTTCTACGATTGTTTATCTTTCCTTCCGTGATCTTGTTATTACCCTCTGCGTTTCGATGAAATGATATATGTGTTCTTTTAATGGGATGTCTACGTCTAGTAGTGTCTAGTAGTGTCCCGTGTAATTTTTTAATTATTGAGATATGAACAATAAATTAAATAAAACACTTCTTTCAAAAAATATAGATATTTGTAATATGCATAAATAAGTCTATGTATTTTTTCAATTTCATCACCTATGGATATTTGTAACAAATTGCAATGGTTCGTCATAAAAAGACATATTGAAAGATGAAAAAAATGTTGATTTTGCTATGTTTTATGCATTCCATACCACCAACTTGGTTACCATGAAGTCTAATGTAGAAATATAGGAAGTGACATGGCACATAAAACATGACTAATGGGTGAGATGACCTCTTAAGGGTATCCTTGACCTTTATGTGGGGATATAGAAACCATTTGGATTTTTTAGCACTTGACACAGGGCTTGAGGCCCTAGACATGGTTGAGGAAAGGAACATGGGCATTAATCCCTAAATGATGCTTCTAGGAATCTAAGGATAATAAATACTTCTCCTTGAACCACCACACATGACCTCCAAAAGGGGTCCTTGGTGACCAAGTGGGGATATGGGCACTAAACATCGCTTATAGTCACCCAATAATAGTATTGATACTATAGGACCCCATGCATGGCCCATGATCCTTACTAGGAACCATTATGACCTAAGTCCCTAGTTTCTACACCTAAACAAACCCATCAATGGTTCACAAATTGTCAAAGTTATTCATATGTACGATTTATCAATAAACAAGTGCCTTTATAAGGCGTATGTGGTGGTTCATGAACTTGTGCATGTTTAATGAGATATAAAAAAAACAAAATTTGCTTGAGTCATTGGTTTTTGGCATTAAAAAAATGATTGGGCCATGAGACTCATCCATTCTACACTAAATGTCAAAGTATGCATATATCCCACTTAAGGGGAAATAATTCCCACTATATTTCATTTATGATAGTTTGGGGTTACGTACATGATCCATGAGTTCTAGAGGAAACTATTAGGACATATATGTCTCTTGGTCTTAGTCTTAAAACATGGTCTAGACCATAACACACATTTGTGTTATATAAAATGTCAAACTACTAACCATATCCTACTTGCAAGCCAAACATTAGATCTTCAATAACTTTATTAAGGTTTAAGGCCGTATGTATGTCCTATGAATCATAGAAAAAATATTAGGGACAATGTGCTTTATTTATGTATATAAATTGACACATAAGACCTATCCATGTTTCTCGAAACATAAGATTTATTCTAATTTAGGGATAATTTTTACTCTACTATGTAATTTTGGTGTTTGAGGACATGCATATGGACCCTGATCCCTAGAAATACTTATCATGATGTACGTCCCTAGTTATCATACTTAAACCATGCCTCATTCTACATGACCCATCGATGTTATGCCAAACATCAAAACTATTCTCATATCTATGCTAAATATTCCATTTATAGGGCCTTTCTGTTGCTTTTTGGCCTTATGCATGTCCTATGATCCCTAAAGGAAATTATTGGAGGCCAACTACCAAGTTTTAATCACCCAATCATAAATATTAAGGAACATACATGGTGCACCAATCACTAGAATTAATCTCATATCTCACTTGAAAGCCAAACATTCCTTTTATAGGTCCTTTGGATTGATTTAGGCCTATTCGCATGGCCCATGAGCCCTAAAAGTAAATGTTATGGACTAATTCATTAATTTTTGGCCTTGTACCATGCTCTAAGAAATAAGACTCATCCATGATTTGAAAAATGTCTGAATTATTCCCATATCTCACACATATGGAAAATATTACCTCTACAATGTCTCTTTCATGGTTTATGGCCCCATACATGGTCCATAGAAAGTGTATTTATATCCTAATCATAAAACATAAATTATATCTACAAGGTCCCTGTGATGGTTTAAGGTCCTGTGTAGGGCCCACAAGGCCTAAAGGCAATGCTTAGTCAAGATGTCCCTATTTTTCATCCTTGAACCATAAGTTGGGACATAAGATCCATCCATGGTATGACAGATGTTGAAATCATGCCAGTATCCCACTCATAGGAGAAGGATTCCATCAATAAGGTCTACGTCATTGTATTAGACCCATACATGGACCATTAAATATAAAAAAACTTAATAGGGACAATGTCGTTGGTTTATGCTAGATAAACCATGAAATTCATGTCCATGTCCTATTTTTAGTGTAAATGTTCCTTATATTAGGATTTTTTGATAATTTACTTCCCCATTCATAGTTTATGAGTTTTATAAGTGAATACGAGGGAACGATTCTATGGTTATTGGACATAAAGTAGTCAAATTTTCACCTCAAACTAAGGATTTTGCCATGAACACTAGTTATTAATAATACCTATGCATTTCTCTATGCTAAAAACATGCACATGTTATTTATAAAATGGTTTTCTTATGCATTGTGTTTCAATGAAAACAAAAGCGAAGGACATTACCAACATCATTTATGTCCAAAACCATGTTAAAAAACACAAAGAAACAACTAACTCTTAAGAATATTTCCATAAAAAACAATTCTAAATAATTTAATGTGATTGAAGAAGCATTTTACAATTTCTGAGCATTAATTCTTATGATAATGGTAAACTTACATAATCAAGTAAGAAAATTAGTAAGGAAAGAGAATCTTCTTGAAAGAGTCCAAGAAATTAGAGCCAAGGAAAGGATAGACATGGTGAATCAAAGGCATTCAATGAGCACCAGTTCAACTCTGATTATGGAGTTAGATGGATGGAATTCAATTGTAATGAGCACTAGTTCAACTCTGATTATGGAGTTAGATGGATGGAATTCAATTGTATTGATATACTTTGAGTTGGATTTTTTAACTCCTATTTGTATTATATATTAATGTGTGATACTTTATTGTATGAGAGGTGTGTGGTTGTTATTGGATTGGTCAATGTGAGGTAGAGTTTGTCTCTACATGAATAGCTTGCTTCAAAGTTTTAGGAGGTTGTTATATCCAGTTGAATATTAGATATTCTCTCCAACTAGTTGGTTTATATTTTTGGTGTGTGGTTAATATATTATTTCAATAGGTTTTTAGTGTGATAAGAGAGTGTGTCTATGTTAAGGAAAATATTGATATATAAATATGAAATATTATTTAATGTTAATAAATATCACTCAATGGATTTTTTATTTGTGAAACAATGTCTACTCTCTCGTTTCCCTAAATGGTATCAAATCCAATACGGGTTGGACTCTCTCATGAGAGGGGTATGTAGTCATGGAAATTCCATAGTTTTTTTCCTATATAAATATGCAGGATTAATGTAGGTGAGAGTATATTGTTTTTTGAGTGTTGTTATGGTTTGTCTATAGTAGTGTGTGAAATATGGTTTGTCTTTGGTGTTGTAAGTTATCTTAGTTTTTTGTCACATTAATATGAGGACCAAGAAGGCTACACTACTTGTAACTCTTATTTCATGAGTTTGGGTGTACGTAGAGATCCAATGGTCCTAGTTATTATGAATGGGTGTGGTGAAAGTAGTTATTTCTTCTTTTGTTTGTTCCATCTCATGAGGTTGTTGGATATAGATGTTGAATCTGTGTGAATTGTTGGTGTATACTTGGTGTGTGATGGTTGGTGTTGTGTTTATGGCCATGTTTGAGCCACATTTACATGGAGGCCAAATTTTGATCCAGATTAAATGTATGTGATCCAGTAAACTGTAGCATACGGTTGGATCTTATACAGATCTTGTTGAAAAACAAATTAAAGATGGTTGGTATTTCTGAGTTGTACATGAGAATTGTTGGTTGATTTGCTAGTGAGATTTCCTGATTTATTTGACTATGGATAATGGTGTGTGCCTATCAAAGTCAAGCATTGAGAATCAATATACTCATGATCGACTTGCTACCCATGAGCACACCCATGAGTGTGATACCTACATAGATCTATTGCATATATATGTTGGATAAAGTGAGTTGAGGAGCAGCATGTTGTGTGAAAAAGGAGGGAATCTATTGCAGTTGTGTAAAACCTTATCATTAGAATCACATCTTACACTTATGTTTGGACTTTAGGATTTAATAAAATCAATGAAACATCCAAATGAAATAAAATATTTTCATCAAGTTGAGATTTTCGCTAGAATGGTGATCTTGAGCGGAGCTACCATGTTTTGCAAAGTGCATTTTTGTATGCTTCTCATGGAAGCAATATAGCCCAGGGCTATAGGAAATTGTCCTATATTTATTCTGATGCCTACAGAGAAAGGTTCTATCGGTTTTATGATTGATTTTATCATGGGTAGGGTTTTTGCTGCAGGATATAAAATAAAAATAAAAAAATTGTTACCCTTATTAAGTGTGTCAAACTATTGATACAAAACTAGGGTGAAATGTTGAATTCTAGGCATCTTTCTAACCATATAAAGGATTTGAGAATTATTTTGGTAGGGAAATCTAGGATGAAGGTTTTAATTTCATGTGGAGAGGACCTTCGAGGTTATAGAACCAAGAATGTAATCCTGAGTGACATGTCAGTTGGCATGAAGTTCATATTTTTTCCTCTAAAGGGGAAAGTCAACTCCGCATTATGATTCAAAACAAATGACTTTAGAATGGAACCTTATTGAGGTAAAAAGAAAATAATTCTTATATGGTTCTACAGGAAAGGTTATTTGACTAGTTGATATGTTTGGTGATATCATGGTTAGATCATTGTATCTATTATTCCTTGTACATTATTATGTAGACTTGTGATGGAGTTGGGGGGAGTTTCTTGGATTCAATGATGTTAACATATTTATTGATCTTAGCTAACTCAAGAAGTGTGTTGGTTTTTTTAGAAATACATACTCTAACAAATCACAGGTGAATATGGAAATCCAAGACAAAGATTGGATAATGATGCCAAAGATGTATAGGTCGAATATGCAAATGTAAATTCCAAGCATGTGAATAGGTGAAAAGGAAAAAGGAGGTATATGTTATTTTTGTTATATGTATCATTATCTCTTACTGAAATTTTGTATCCTTGCATGAAAAATTTGTAATGTATAAGTCAATCCTTGGTTTGATTTATAAGGTGTGTTGTAGCTAAAATAAAAATACAACAAGATTTTTTTTCTCAACCAATTGTTCCTTGGTGAAATACTATATGAGGAATATTTTGTTCCATAAGAAATCCAATTAGAAGGTGCATAGAGTGTAAGATTGACTTGGATACATACTTTACCTAGATTGTTTTCCTAGAGAACTAGTAAGCACCATGGTTGGCTACCTAGGTGTCTTGGTAGATGGAAATATGTCAATAGGATGACCAATTGGTCAATCTTTAAAGAGTGGTTGATGTTATTACCTAGACTATAACAAGTTCACAGTCAAAGTACGTTATAACAGTGTTCAACCCAAAGTTACTATTGCTTCCCAATGGGTATGTTGCTTGAGATGGTAGTCTTATAAGTGAATGGAGGAGCATGGACACCTTGATTTAGAGATAAAAGTGACATTCTATAGTGAAGAGCCATTGGTTGGTTATCATGGTAGTTAAATTGGTAGTGAAGGTACATAATTCTCATTGGGAAATCCAAGTTGCAATTGCACAATTAATTTTGAGGTGAAATGATGAGTTTGTAGCAAGGAAGACAATGATATTTTTCTAGATGTGACAAAGAGTTCTTTTTACAACTCTTTTAAAAAGAACAAGTTCACCTCAAAATATCTGATGTGACAAGTTTTTGTGTTGGTAGTGGAGATCAAATAGTGATGGATAAATGAGGTAAATTTTGTGTGTTTTGTTCAATAAAGGTATTGACCATATGGAAATGTGAATCATTCCTTGTATTTGTAGCAAATCTAGGCTATTATGTCTAGATCCTGTGTATTTTTTATTGAAAATTTCAGAGTTTGTAATTAGAATTATTTCGTCGATAAATGAATGTTTCTTTATGTTTTAAGCAAGAGAGAAAAAATAACAATGAGGAAAGTAGTGGAAAATATCCCCTTGATGGTGGAACTCATCCTAATGATGGTGGTGTGCAGCCCAACCATGAAAATTATATTTACTTGTAGATGATGTAATTATAATTGTATTTCAATGGTAGAGAATGTAGATGAGGATGCTTGGAGAGAGTAGGAAAACATGGTAGTTGAACCAATGGTATTGACTAGTCAACCTGGTAAAGAACATTGTAATGATATTTGAACTAATGAAATACTTATATGAATAATAAATAACCATATCAATTTAACCCTTTTTGTTATTGTAGTCGATGCCCCTCAGCAACAACTTCCACACCATGGAGAGTACACGACAAGACATGCAATGCATCAGAGATTGCATATTCACTAAGCACCAAGAGAGGACCCAAAAATTGAAGCAGATAAAGAAATGGATGAGACAATCAACAAACATATGCAAACAAAGAAACAAAAAAAGAAGTGATTGTATATATTATGAGAAACATGTATAACATAGACATATTTTGATGATTAAATTTATTAATATAAATATTTCTTGCTACAATTTTTGTTTTTCTACGTTATTATGGATGAATCTTATATATTTTGTAAGTACAAACCATATATGTACACACACATACTTTATTTCATTTACCTCTAATTTTTGTTTTTCTACTTTCTATGCATAAATCGTACTATGCCACTTTCAATTATTTTGACGTAGTACATAGATTGGTTATGGGGAAATGAGAGTGATGGGGGGGTCGGGGTGGGGGATGAGCTTACATATTCGTAGAGTTGGCCTTGTTTAGTAGTGAATAAATTATTCTCAAAACCAAGAGAATCTCATTTAAGTATTCCACTTTAGTCTTTATAGTGTCTCGTACAAGTTGATATGTCTATTTATTTATTTAATTATTATTCAGTCATATAACCTTTTATTCTCTAATGATTTAAGCAGATCTATGCAGTGGAAATGAAGCTAACAACTAATCTACATGTGATGTGGTTGTACAAGATCCTCCATCATCGATCTCATGGATGTAAGTAGTTAGTACTCATTTTTTCATTTTATTTAATGTGTGTGCACAATTGCCAAGTATTCATGTTGATACTGCTGATGTCATTTCTTGGTAGTTTTCATTGAGGATAAATTATCTATACTTGAAATAATAGAACACATTTTTTTTTTCTAACCTTTGTTGATTGTGGTCATGTGCAACAAATGCCAATATTTGTAGGGTGTTTGTCTCACCTTGAAGATTGCATCCATACTATAAAAACAAATATAGTTTCAGGAATTGTGGGGTGTTTGTTTAACCCTAAATACTGTATCAGCCCTAGGAAAATAAATACAGTTTCATAATTATTCTAGTTTTAAATCATTTATGTAGTTATGCTACATGATAAAGTTTTATACAAGGTTTAGTTTGCATTCCTATCAAAGTAAGGTCTCCTTTATTAGTAGAGGTTTTTAACGTAAATAATTTGTATTTTAAGCATGTCAGATGATATAGAAATAGTAAGCATTCATATTACTACGAAGCCAAACCTACCTAAGGACAAAGCTGTCAACTATTGAGAGGTTGAACAATTTCTAGAAGAAAATAAAAAGCTTCAAGAACAATAATTTAAAAAAATATATAATTTATTATGACAATCTACATTTTCTTATAAATGTAGATATATAGGATCTATGATGTCATATTTTTGCTTGTTATGCTTTGAGAATAACTTCAAGTAAACTTCAAATCAATTCAGAGTTATAAATGAAACTATACATATTTATTGATGCATGTAATTCCAAACCAATGTATATTTCAACCCTTTATTAAATTTTGGGCACAAATCACCCTAGTATAAAGTCTTTATGGTTTACAACATATCCACAGTCATGTAATCTGTAAAATACCAACACCATACATAGATTTTTCTTCTTAGGGCATGCATTTTTCATCATGCCTTGTTTTCATGCATTTTTATACATTTTTTGCATTTACAAGGAAAATTTTATCCTTTATGAAGGACATATGGTTTTTTGTTTCAAAATGCACAACTAAATATATGAAAATAAAACACAAACTCTATGATTTGAACCACTCAATTCAGAGGTCATATGAGTCTTAGGCGTGCATTTCACAATAAGATGGTTTTACCCTCCATTTTACAAAACATCTTGAAGATTGGTTCAAGGTAGAAGTCCTTATTCATTTGAAAATGCATTCTAGATAATATATATAGATTTATAATGTTATTAAATTCACCCCAAAACATAGATCATTAAATTTGGAGCTATAAAGAATCATGTATGTGCATTTTCATTAGGCCACTTTCCATTGTTTTGGTCTCTAAATTTATAAGGAAAATTTTTCCTCTTTTACACAACAACCACTTTTATGTTTGCAAATGAAAATCTAAATATTACAGTTTAAAAGAAAAACACGAATATCGAGAATAATGTCATCTACAACTGACTCAACCTCTTCGACTTATTATTCTAACAAATCTACTTGCTTCCTCTATCCAATGCATCATAAGCTTGACTTTCAGTGTACAACATCAATATGATTTTTCCTTTTTACTTTATTTTCCACCTATCAAAACTTCGAGTTCAATGCTAAGCATCCAATCTCCAAGGGAAAATGCCCACTCCCATTGATGATCTGATGGAAAATACCCCCAACACATTGATGCTCCATTGGTATTCTGAAGGACCATTCCCACGCTCCTATCGCACCACTAACAAACTTTTCCTAAAATAGAGTTTCCACACCGACGGAATTTGCCCACCCTAATGTCACCACTTTGATAGGCTTACCATGACATATCATTGGACCATTATCATATTCTTCCCTCCTTATCGTCTCTCCTCTGATGTCATGTTCCATCTGGATTGCCACGCCTCTAACAGATGTGGCCCACTATAAATTCACAATTTCGATGGTATACAGATCGTATCTATGACAATATATACGGGTGATATTGTCTCATGAAAGAAAAATGTCATTGGTATTGTGACGTCATCTTGGAGGATGAAACTTTCTTGGAAAATGCCACGTGGAAACCTTTTGTGTTGAACGCATGACAACTATATGATCGTCATTGTTGCGATGAAAGTCTAGTGAGTTAAATTTCTCTACAACTACCACATAGAAATTTTCTATGTCTAACGTATGATAGATGGATATGGTTTTCAGTAGTGTGACGAAAAGGATTTTAAAAACATATGAAATAGAGTTCGTCAGAAGTTTAACATTGATTCGTCGAAATGTCATCAATAATTGTGCCAAATTTACTAGTGCATGAATTACAATGGGAACCTTTGGTGATAGAGATGATTGAGTGTGAAGATGTTGAATCTTTGACACATATCTTAGGACCAACATACAAACATATATCTCAAGACTAACAAACTCTCTACTAAAAAAGATAATTTTATGAAGAAGATGGAATTGCGTCAATGAGCAACTCAAGAGATTACAACCAACATGGCACATACTCAAATTCTAAAATCTCAAGAGTAATAATATTTTTTTTGGATGATTAATTTACAATAGATATTGTTTCTATATCAAAATATCCAAACATTAACCACCCAATTTACTTTCGAAGTTATAAATTTGACATTTGTAAAAACTAACTAAAAATGCCATGGAACTATAATGTCTCATGGTATCAACCAATGATTATTCAACATTACCTGCAACCAAATATTTCCAACTTCATTTTGGATCAATAAGCAATTTCCAACCAATTGTTTCTAGTGTTATGTGTATTAAGTCACATTGTGATTATAAAATAAAACAAATTACTCAAAATCAACCATTATGTACACAATTTCATAAAGAGATGCAACATAATTCCCAGCAAGCCATGTTCCTGACTTTCAAAATAGGTAAAGTAGGTTTAGCATGCATTAGTACAATGAATGTGAGCTTACATGTCTTCCTCTGCCACCTTCCTGACTTTGAAAATAGGTAAAGTAGGTTTAACATGCATTAGTACAATGAATGTGAGCTTACCTATCTTCCTCTATGCTAGATATTGTTTACTTTGCAAATAGAATAATAGTGTGGGAATGACTGAATATGGGTACAACATTAAAAGCCTTGCGCCTAGTCTCTATACTTTCTTGGATGAAAGCTCCATCAAATTTTCCTTGGAGGAAAATATTGTGGTAAGGTAGCTATAAGTTAATAAAAGTTTCTAAAAAAGTATAACACTACATAATGTGATATCTCTAATGAAAAAGTATCACATGCACTATGGGAAGAAAAAAAGGAAGGAAAGTAAAAATTTAAATTAAAAAAATAAAAATGAAAAATGAAACATAAGTTATTTCCAAAAAATTATAAAATCATTTTAAATTAGTTATCATTTGAAAAGATTCAATAAAATGAAGCTTCACTAGATGATGTTTTTTCTTGGAAACAAGTTTAAAGTTACCACCAAGGGTTTGTATATGACAATAGCTACTCCAATTACCACCTAATAATGAGATAGAACAAGACAATGCTCAGTACCACTTTTTAAGAATTCCAAATCTATATAAGATCCAAAGGTGTAATAGAACATTAATATTTATTTTCAAAAGACCTGAAACATGTAAGGTATCTAACTCATTAACCTATTTATATTCATAATCATCCAAAAAAGTTAGACTAAACTTTTGAAGCAACACACTAACAAGTTATAGGAAACCTCAAATGGGTGTGCATGAGATGATTGTTGGATGATATTCCAAGTTCATATAATTGTGTTTCATCTATGGAAACTTATTTTATATACCTTATATCCAGATCACAGGTGATGTGATTGCTAACTCCTAAATAAAGTTTCTTTCCAGTGATGGTTGGTTCGTTCATGCAAAATTTATGTCACAATGAAGTGATGCATGTAGTTTTGGAGAAAATTCAAGTTGGTAGTGCCTTCAAAAATAAGTTATTTTTATTGAGTTTGATGATAAATATTTTCTATGTAAAGGGAATGTTTTTGTAATACCAGTTGACATTCCTCCCCCTTATTTATTTGATCATTTGTAAAGAGTTGTTAACACTAGAGTGGGCTATGTGTTCACTAAAGGCAATGGAAGTGGGCCATTATTTGGTTGTAGAGTCTGGGTTATATAAATGAGGGTACGATGTAATAATCCCAGATTCATGTATAAACTTAGAGGGGTCTAGGTTTGTTGTATCCCACTGTAAAGTGCCTCAAGTGGCCAGTCTTGGCTAGATTGGCCAAGGATAATGATGACAACTTTGTACAATTTTCTCAAGTTTGGGTTTCCATATTAGATCTAGTATTTGATCTATGTATACATTCTTCTGTTTATCTCTCTCTTGCAGGTGTAAAATTTAACAAATTTTTCTACATGAAAGTCCTAGAATTGAAACATCCTTAGAATTTTGATCTTGCTTTGGCCAAAAATTGGGTTGTTTCTGTAAAAAATAAAAGACAATGAATCCTACGTTGTAAATTTTCTTGAAGGTTAGTTCAACCTTGTATAATATATGTACAAATACTATGCAATTTCCTCTCATAGTTCTTCACCTAACATACCATCGCATATATGACCAGTAGATTTTGCAATATGTATAGAAAATTTGAAGGTAAATATTTAAATGTAGAAATATTGAATCCATTCTTAACTCAATTAGAACTTCTTGATCTACGTTCGTAACTATACTTTCCATCCACAATACAAGGTTCTAAGGTGACTTTAATTTAGTTATAATGGGAAGGATATGGAAATTTCCTCCTTATCATAACAATAACTCTAGAGTCTGGTATTAATTTTATTTATTAAATTTTTAGAAATGAGATAAATTCATCATAATTCAAAGGTTACTCTAACACAAATACGTATCTCTAATAATAGAGCTCCAATTTTCAAACAATGGATCAATTTGATTTCCTGATTGAAGGTTCTCCATGATTCCGTTAATTTTATGTTGTAGTCAAATTTTGCAGTCAGTTTGATTTCATAGGAGAATATCCATATTTAAAGTGACTCAATGAGAAAAGAAACTTATTTCTCCACTTTCATATTTTAGTTGATGAAGATCTAGGGCTTAAATTCTTCATCTAATCTAAAACCGTAGTGAATATCAACACAATTCACAATTCTTCATCTAATTAAAAACCATAGTAAATATCAACACAATTCACTATGTTTCCATTTTAATATCAAGTTTCCTTCACTTTCTAAAGTATGTTTGAGATGGATCAATTCACTATCTTGCCATTTTAATATCATGTTTCTTTCACCTTCTAAAGTATGTTTGAGATGGATCAGTTCTGCTAATAGAGACATTTGAGGCATGTCTTGGGTGTAACTTGTATTACAAGGTAGTTACTAAAAAACATTTGTATATCCTTACCCAAAAAATTAGATGACTTTAGATACATATACACCTTGGATTTTGATTGTGGTAAAGTTTATATTATTTACTACAGTAGATGAATTCTTTTAGAAAAAAAGACTCGCAAAAGGAAAAATGAAGCTAAAATCATTTTTGCTAAACAATACTAGCAAACAAACTTGTAGTTCCAAAGATACCATTCGTATCCCAATCCTTCTAGTATCAATGACGAGAATTCTCAGAATTTTATGGGCTCCATATTGGTTATGAAATAATCCAACGAAAAACCAAAGAATTTAATTATTTACTTTATAAGGCTATTGTAAACCTATAAGGAAAGTTATTTACTTTATTATTTTCCCTACAATAAACTAGAGAATTATTTACAATATAGATATACCTTCCTTGTTGCATCATACTTCACAAAATCTAGTGTTTTCTATGCACACATATGGGCATTGACAACATTTTCAACATAGGTGAAGTCGTTCATATTCTCTCTATTCCAAATAATGAATTGAGGAAGACAACAAAGATCACCAATATTTAATTATTAAAATATTCAAGTCAAAATACTTCCACAAATTACAATGCAACCGGGAAGTAATACAACATGTACAAAAGACGAAAATTTCATCCGATTACTAGTTTTATTTTCTCACGGTCTAAGTTGAAAGAACATTTATGGAAACCTTCAATTGAATTTCAGTCAAGTAATTTATCCTTAAAAATTTAAACTATAATCTTCCAAGTATTTAGGTTATTACTTTTCAAATATGCCACGTGGGATACTATTAAAGCCTATAGTAACAAGTGACCCATATTCCTTTGTAATTTAAAATTTATGGTTTTTTTTCAAATTCTTGTATTGAGTTTTCCTAGGCATCCTGTCTTAATGCAATAAAAAGAATGACAAGAATGGATGATATACAGTTTTATAGAATTTCAGGACCCAAGTTGAATAAGACAACATTTCTCCTATGGAAAACTTAAGAGAAACCTTGGAGTCTTCTTTCAAGTCACAATAAATAAACTATGCCATAAGAAATCGTTATCAACACTATCTACCAGCTCAAGTTGTCTAACATAGTATATCCTACAAACTTCTAAATATAGTAGTAGGGTACAGTGCCTGATTCATATCCTCTAGTCTCAAAGGGAGTGTATTAAGTTTAAAATGTAGTGGTTTCAATTGACTTAGTTTATCTTGCTTACTCAAATATAATTCTTGGTCTATAAGCTACCATTGAAGAACTAATCGACCAAGTGGACCTATCTAAGTTTATCTAGTGTATAAGGCCACAGAGATAGCCTCATTAGAGGAATTGACAATTAAATTAGTAGACCCATAACCGGTTATAGATGCATATCAAGTTGATCTTGATCCATCTTAACCCTAAATCCAGTATTTGCTAGTGTGTTAGTTCTTTATTAATTCTTGCGTCTTTCTAGGTAATCTTAGTATATCGATGACTGGTTTCCCTATAATATAATATGTTTGAGACCAAGTACTAGTTTAGCTAAAGATGACCTATTATTAAACAATTTAAAAAAGGAGTAAATAGTGTGCATGATGAACACGAAACTTTGTTGTTTCAAAAATTCCATGACATGAGACCTGGGTCCTCAATGGGATGGTATGGAAGAAACAAGTACAATTAGAAATATTCTCAAGAACAAAAGAAAAAAGGTGTTTAACATATTTTATTGTCTCAATGACTAAACGAGAACCACATTTTTTGAGAATTTGTACATAAACTTCTTCTTCCTAATCTGCATAGTTGAAGAATAAAACCAAAGCATATTGAAAGATGAAAATTTGTGTTATGATGTGGTCCTTCTAGTTGGCTCAGTTTATTGGTTAGTGAGTTTGCAGGGGTCTATTCCTTCATCGAATTCTGAAATTAGTACCATATGTAATACACTAGTTATTGGTTTTCTTTCATATGGCTAGCTAAGCCCTGTAATAGTTGTGGTTGGCTAGATTGAACTTGATAGTGTATCCCCTCCTCTTAGTTGAGACTGAGATCTAGCACCATTTGCACCTAAGTGACAATGTTAGTTTCTCCTCACTTGAAGAATCCTCTTAGATTCCATTCCAAAAAACCTCGGAAAATGGAAAACTCGAGCATAGTGCACATGAACTCTACAGGGAAAAATACCTCCAAATAATTGTCATTTCCATAAAATTAGGGAAAAATACATTAGAATAATTGCCATTACCATAGAACGAGGGGTAATGTGAGGGTCTAGTTTTAATTTTACCAGGAGAAAATGGGTTTCCTTGCCTTTCCCTCACAAATGTCAATAGACTAAGAGTTTTATAGGTAATTGTTTTTAAACAAATTTTTATCTATGTATAGTCAAGCCCCTCTATTCAAATTATCCCCCCAACAAAAATTTTAGACCCTCTAATTTTTCCCATGTGCTAAATTTTACCCCTAAAATTCCCTATGATTAAAACATGTAGGAAACAAAGTATGGAGTGCATCCAACATAAGAGATTTCAAGAGATGACATGCAACACGACTTCAAAATAATGTGTATTGTTTATGAAACAAATGTTGCTATGGTATGTTTTTTTATTTACGTAATCATGTATATTCTACTATATAAATGTAGATAAATACTTATTACACTTTATCTCTATGTTTGTATATGGAACATGAAGAGGTGGAACGTAAAAAAAAAGCGGATAAAAAAACATTAGGTTTAATAACCAAATTAAAATATCACCTAAAAGTGATGAACAAATGAGGTATGTGAACGTTGATAGTAGTTCAATTGATAAATGACAATCAATATAATTAAATGTTACTACAAGTTGTATGTTTTGGAATATTTTTCTGTGAAAATCAAGGGCTTTGTTTAATGTACTCGATATATTGTCCCAATTGCATGAGGACATGTTACCAATACGTGTAACAATTAGATATTGATTGCATTTTGATTATTGTGGACTTTTATGGTTGTCCCATTTTGTATGACAATGGGTCTCATATTCATATACAATAAAATGAATTTCTTACTTTATTACATTGTCGAATGTTGTAAAATGTTTTGTTGTTGATTAATTAATATATGGATGATTTACATTATTACAAATAACATATTTGTAATCCATTGGATAATGCAATAATGTAATCATTATATCAAAACACAATAACAAAAATATAAAAATCAATATTATTATAAACAATATTTGATTTTGAGATGATTAATTGAAAATTTATAAAAAGAAAATTTAATTAAAATATATAGATATTGGTGCATTGAATTCTTTTCAACTCACTCAATAGTGTGTGCCATAAAATAGACACTAGTGCGTTTTTATGAGACATATGCATCGGTGCCTATTAAGTACATTGCGACACCGGTGCTAAAAATTATGAAAAAAACAATGTTACTTTAAATGACATAATGCATGATTATATTCATTGCTTTGAAGTATTGTGGTGCGCATGATTACAATATGCACAAGTGCTTTACATATCATAATGCAATATTGCTTAGTAAAACAGAATGGCATTGAAATCTCACCTCAAATGTTCGAAGTTTTCCATCCCTCCAGTGCACATGGTATTATAGGCACCAGTGCATACAAACCATACGAGCATTGGTGTGCCATAAAACAAAAAAGAATGACTCGATGTGTAATATTTATACAAGTGTTGATGCAGCATGTAAAAAAAATTGGAATCGTTGCATAATAATTGTACGAGCACCAATGATTTTTTAGGTTTATGTACACATCAGTGCATGTTACATAAACGCACGCATGTATGTGTTACCAATGCAAGCATAAAAAAAAAACATCTCCTACAAGGTGTTCTCTTTGTAGTGTTTCCTCCACGGGTGTTTTGGGTGCCATTATTAGGTTGGTTGTGCAGTAAGAATGGTTCTATAAGTCTAAACAAGGTAACAAGCTAACAACAATAGACTCACACCCTAAATGATGTTTCATGGTCTCAATAACCATGAAAAATACCTATAATCCATAAAACATTGCATCTTTGGGGAATCTTTCGACTATGACCGGTTTACCAAGGAAAATTATGATTCTTTTAGTAACAACAATGGGTCTTTACATGTTGAAAATGGTTAGAGAAGTATAACAAGGTCCTTGGGAATTTAACAAAGCTTTTCAAACTCAAGCATGGTGAAAGATGCATTGAAACACTACACAAGAGCATTATATGGAATCTTTGGCCTCCAAGTGTGATATTGCTTCCATTTTTGGGGTTTTGGGTATTAGTGGGGGGTGTAGGGGATTAGAGATTTATAGAAAAGGAAACTAAATATTTTAGAAAAATTAACCTCCTATGCCTCAGGAACGATGAGCATGGGGGATTCACCTTATTGACCAATATATTATCATGTTCCTTCANNNGGGGGGGGGGAGATGTACGGTATTGGGGGTACAAAAAGGGGTATTTGGTAAATAAAAGGGATATCTAGTTAAAACAGGGGGCTTTTCTTATTAATAGGGGCAGTCTTTAATATCCTATGAATGAACGTGCTATGTTACAAGTTCATTGAGTGGAGACCCTGTGACTATGAGAAAGGTTTGCAACCATGGCACATGCCCTCTCTATTGCGTCTTTTATCCCCAAGTTATATTCTATGGCCATTAGGTAGTTTTTCACACAGGAGATGAACCTAGGGACCTGTTACACATGATTTTGGTCACTCTGGTGGTGTCTCAACAGTGATGTATTCAGGTTACCAACAAGGACTTTTTGCCTGAGAAAACTGGCTCCTGTCCTCTTCCAAAACCATATTTTTAAGATGAGTTCCCAGGCTGCCTATGGTCTAGGGTGTGATAATCCTTCATTCTCACAGGCCACCCACACTTAGGGTGTGAAATTCTCGCAGTTTGCTCCATATATAGCGTGCGAACCTGTTTTTAAGCTTGGAAAGGAGAAGAGGTCTCGAGGGTTATAGAAGGGAATCTTCTAGAAAATGAGTTGTCATTCACATGGTTGTCATTCACATGGTTGTCATTCTACTGACTTCTCAGATTTGATGGGATCATCCTCATCCATGTAACCATCTCTCCTTCTTCTATCTATTGAAAGGTTTCTCATGGAAAAGGTGAAGCAAGATTGAATGAATAATTGGTGAAAGAATTGTATGAAGAAACCTGCTTGGACAGAAGCTTCAAAGCTCTATTTGGTCTATCAAGAGGTTTAGGATCTTCTTCATGCAAGTACAGAGCAAGTGTGTGTGTTGGAACCGAGGGTCACTAAAAGGAAGCTGGCAACATCAAGGCAATCAAGTTGTATCTTCTACTTTCAATTAATATGATATAGCGACATGTCATTTTCCCATAAAGTCACTCTTACTTTATTGTGTAACTCCTTGATCATATGCATAGGTTGAAATTGAATATACTTTTCTATCTTCACTTTGGTTGGTGTGTGTTGTCTTGGACTTGACTTCATGAGAGCGTCGGAGCGAAGCCAGAACAACAGAGACCTAAGGAAGCAATATCAAGGTACGTCACTCATTCCTTCCCTTTAGTAGATTCAATGACTACAACTTAGGGAAAGAGTCGTGTCCTGTCCTATTTTGTTCTAGATCTAGGTGGATCTAGGGAGATCTATTAGTGTCCGCACCTACCGATTTGTCTGATAACAAAATTGGCGACTCCACTGGGGATGCAACTCATTTTTGGTGGTTTTTGGTGGTTTTTCCTTGGCCATTTTCTCTTAACTTACCATATTTATTTTCCATCAATCTCTGAGTCTTGAGGAGACCCTGATAGACTCCCTAGGTCCAGAAGTTCCTTCAAAAATTTTGTCTTTTTTCCAAATTTTGCTTAGTTTTAGGCCTTCTCGCACTGCACCCTTCTGTAGCTTGCGAGAACCATTATAGTTCGCATCCTGCTTTGTAATTCAGTGAAAATTTATCACACTCTACTTGTGTTTAGCCTGTGAGAATCCTTGATTATCACACTGTACACCATTGCCAGCCTGTGAACCCATTTGTAATTTTTTTGGATTAAGGTTTTTTGTATCCTCAGATGCCCAGATTTGTATTTGTGTCTGAAAGGAACTTCTCTGGCCAGTGATTGATTGCTTCTTGAATTCAAATCTTGTGAATGATTAGTCTTCAAAAATCGAAAGCTCATATTGTTCATTTTTCTCAACTGTTACCTCTTAACCTTTTCTTAAAAAGGATATAATCTCTGGTTTCAAAATCCGAGTGCTTGTTTGGTTGGGATTCGGTGATCGGTTTAAAAGTTGGGATTAATTGTCTTTTTCAATTGCTCATTACTTGGAAAATTGTTGCCCATGTGCATTTGAAGAGACTAGTCTTGTTAGTTTGTTATTTTTGTCTTCATTGAAAGATTATTTTGGTTGTTGTTTGGGTATTTCTTTTTCATTGGTTGCTTGTTTTTTCTTGGTTCCACCATTGTTGTTTGGTTTCTAATAAAAAATTAAAGACATTTTCTCTTTTTTAAGCAACTTTTTATTTGAAAATATTGGCATTCAATTATTGAAACAGAACGAATAGAGAATTTGCATTGTTCATGATTGATTGATATTGCATTTCAAAGACGATCATACATTGTAGTTCACATTGTTCCAGAAAACTCCTCTTTCCCTCCTGTAAATAGGATTCATTGAACAAAAATTTTGTATCATTCATTCCTATCTATGCATTGTTGGGTCAGAGTCTCACACAACATCGGTTTCGTTTCCGTCTCCTTTTAGTAACAACAACCTTTAATAATATTGCGCAGTTTTAAAATTTTACTAGTAACTTTTTCTAGGGCTCTTTTACATCAACATTAGCTAGGCTAGAGCTTTGGAATAGGCAGTGAGACACACTCTCCAAAGAACAAAACATACAATAGCATCTTATGGTAAGTAGTGTCAAATTCCATTTGCATCATTTTTTCCTGGGAAGCCCTTCTCACAAAAGGGTCAAACCTGAGGTCACATCGACATTGACAGAGTTAGTCACCTTGCTTTGTCGATATCGGTGTAGATATTACACATATTACGGGGGTCACTTGAAGGTATATCCACAATGATGAGTGGAAGCCTCTCAAGATGACTTCGAGCTAGATACCCTGCCCTTGCATGTGGATCGGACTGTCGACTGTTCCCCCAGGCGTTGTTGTTGTTGGTGGTAACCTTAGTAGCCTATCTTCTTAGGGTCTTACACAAGGTAACTGTGAAGGGGAAAGTCTTCACGGTACCTGGAATCGACGTTGGCCAAAATCACTCGGGATCCTTGGAGGGTATACCCACGATTATGTGTGGGAGCTTACACCAGGGTGTAAGTCCGTTAAGCGGTCGTCAACATAACTTTTCCACCCTAGCCCAACCCCTTCTTGTATCGTCCTTGCGACGTTGGATTTCATCACAAACTAGTGACTTTGGAATTAGAAGGTCTTGTTTGCTTGGTTTTGCTTCCTAGAGTTTTACCAGTGCATGTTTTTTGTTTACCCAAGTTGACCATAGAATTTCCTTCATAATTTTCTAGCTCGATCACAATTGACCCTCTACGCCATTCATGTAGAATGCAAGGCTTACCCCCAGAAAATCTGGAAGGTTGTCAACCCTTTTCTACCAACTCATCGGAGGGATCTCCTCAATAGAGTGAAGTCCAAGACGTTGCCACTCCACAAGTGGAAATAACTAACTCTCTAAAACGGTTCCGAGTTACCAATTCTTGAGAGGAATTTCGACTTCATGCCAACTCCGAGAGACGTATTGTGTAGGTGAATTCTTCCAGAGACTTAGTTGTTCAGTCTTCTGGATCACCAACCGAACCTTTCATAGGACCTGAGGGTCAAGATCCTTTTTGGACTACTGGAATTTTTAGATGGCATCTCTTTGGCTCAGGAGCAAGCGTTGATATCACCGTCACACCTGAGATACCTGAAACATCTAATCCAGATGCAGTACCTTTTACTATTGCTTATTATTTTCCTGGTACAAAAGCTCCACAAACTGAACACATCTTGACTCTCCCTCTACAAATGTCCCATTACACAGATACTATGAGTCCTCACACCAGGATTACCATGGCTAACCAAGCCCCCATTGGAACACCGCTCTTGCCCAGAGTCACCCCAACACTTCCACCTAGATATCATGCATTTAATGCTTCCATTCCCGCTCCTATACAAATCTCATCCGGGACTCCTGGCAGTTCCACTCCTTCTAGGCACCATCTTCCCAATTTCATTCCGACACTTCCTCCACCCCCTTTTAGAGGACCTTTTCCATTCTCTATCATAAGCACTAATCCTAGTGGCACCATTCTGTCATTCACACCGAATTACCAGATTCCTGTTGGTGGACAAATTCACCAAGGAGGTGAAACTCAACCCCCTTTTGCAGGAAAACTCCCAACCGGGATGCAACCGTCAATTGGGGGACAACCCCCACCAAACCCACCCTATGGATAAAACATACCCCCATCCTTGGCCCAGTATTTGAATCATCTTATACAACATAATCCTCACCTAACTGGGGGGCAACAACCTCAGGCTAGCTCCATCATACCCCCTAGTACAGGCCAACCCTATCCAGGTACGTCTAATCCTATTTGGGGCTCAAGTGCTCCACCCCATGCCCTTTTCAAGGGTACAATCCTATGAATTACTTGCTTCCACATCAACAACTGAATCTGCCCATATCTTCACATTATATGCAAATTACTTATGGTCCCACTGGTTTATCGACAGGACTCCCCCCCCAAAGTCACCAGTACCCGCATGTGAATAGACAGTTACCTTTCTTAGCCACCCTAGATATCTTGGATATGTCGAGGATTTTAAATGATCTAATTCATCACTCTCCTCAATGGCCCGCCATACCAGCCAAACTACCATCCGACATCCCTAAATTTAATGGTAAACTGAGAGAGGACCCGAACAATCACGTAATGAATTTTCACCTTTGGTGCTCATCCAACTCCTTGATGGATGACTCTATTCGTTTACGCCCTTTTCAACAAACCCTCATGGGTTCCATCGCAAAGTGGTATATAGAACTACCGCGAGGATTCTTCAACGACTTCAACACCCTTGCTATGGCATTCCTCACCCAATACTAGTTACCGATTCGAGATGAAACGGGAACCAAGATTTTGAGTTCTTTCAAACAAACTAAGGCCACCCATATCTTTGATCACATTCATGAGTGGTGATGGAGACGACGTCTCATCAAACTCGAACTTCCCGATCAATTGCTGGAAGAGTGGTTCACGAAATCATTCGTGAACGACATTGGTCATGACATTTCCATGGGTGGAGTGGTCACCGAAGAATAGGCAATCAGTGGTGCCCAATACCTAGACCTCATTTACTCACAAACAGGTACTATTTACGACTTCCTCCCTAACACACCTCGTCCTTCTACTTCTGCCACTTCGACCACTCTCGTTGCTTCTCATGCAATCGATGGTGTGATTGGCACTTTCCATGCCCAACCTCATTCCATCCAAACCTCTAGCAAGAACCCCAAACCCATTTCTTCTAATGTTCAAAATTCTCTATCTCCTACCCCTCTCACTGGAAAGAATTCTGAGGTAAATGTTGTTCAATCTACCCCCGCCATCAAAAACAAATCCAGAAAAGGAAAGGGTCAGAATAAGGAGGAAAAAAATAATTCACAAGTAGAGAGAACCAAAACACCACCTGTTGACGACAGGGATAAACGCAAACCCCGATACACTTGTCTTATCCGTGGTGATGATCACTACAGTAAGGATTGTCCACGATGAGCTGAGGTTACTAAGTTCCTTCAAGGGACCACAAAACCACCCACTCCAGCCGTATTATCACAACCCTTCCCCTCTCAACAACATGCCCAATTGGTCATTCATGACCAATCTACCCCCTCCAATACATCTTATTTCTTAATGTGTACAAGAGATTCAAAGGAAAATGACATCACACTTACCGCTCGAGCCAAAGATTATTCTTCCTCCAAAGAGAAGGTTGACACAATCCCTCCTTTGTTGGTCCAACCATCTCCCACGACTCCACCTACCAACGGTCCTCTTCATCTCGAATGACAGAGCCTCGATACAGTTCTTCGCCCTCCTCCAAAGGGTGTTGTTTGAAAATAGACTTTCAATCCCCATGCCCGTGCTACCTAGAACTACAGTATTGTCAAAGATCTGGCCCTAGCACCATTCGCGATGTCAGCCCTTGAAGTCCTCCAGAGTTGTCCTATACAACGAAAGCCATTGCTGAAAGCTATTGGTGGAATAGACCCTACAGATATGAATTTAATAATTTTTTACCTGGAAGATCACATTCCAAGGTTACCCCCTCAACTCGCATTCAAAATACAAGTTATTGTCTCTGAAAAAAACATTTGTAGAACAGTTATCGACGAGGGAGCCTTGACGTGTGTCATGTCTCTTACCTGTTGGAAATCCATTGACTCTCCTCTTTTGAATGAATCCTACAACACACTCAAAGCCTTTAATGGCTCCATTTTTAAGCCTTACAGTGTCCTCCCTTCATTGTCAATTACGTTAGAAGGAAAAACAGTCCAAGTTGAAGTGGAGGTCTTTGACTCTCCTATCGATTACAACCTTCTACTTGGTCGTAGCTGGATTGATTCCATGCACGCAATTATGTCGACTCTTTTCCGTGTCATGTGTTTCCCACATCTAGGAAAGGTAATTACCATTGACCACTTAGCCTTATTTAACTCCAATGCACGTACCGGCAACATACCGTTCATTGCCAAACCCCCCCGGATATGAGAACGTCGGTGTGGGTCTTCTAAAAGACTCCTCGTTAATGGGTACCTTCCCCATCCCACCACCCAATGTTCCACATCCGTCCATCGCCTCGATCAACATGATCTCCACCTCTATTCACAGAACCCCTGTGTCTCATGACCCATGGATGGTACCCAAACCCGATGATCATCTTCATTACGACGACAAAATGCCTTTGAGTCTGGTCGAATCTGTCTATCAGGCCATTCAATCGACAACCCCTTCTACCCCCTCTCTTGTTGATTTCTCTCCAGATCCTTTCCGTGTCATTTTTCCCATGGATGAGATGATTATGTTTGTTATATAAGACACCCCCTAGGACGATGGACATCATCATTCCATCCTCCTCCTAGAACATCACACCATCGAGAGCTACCAACGGGTCTCAACCCTGTCGACTGTTGTTGTCATTTCTACCATTCCCGAGTCTACACACGATGTGTTTTCCGAAGTGAACTTAAGTAATATATCACCCACCATCCCCCTCGACATATCCATAAAGCCTGGAATTGTCAAAAATGTACACATCAGAGCTTCGTGTTCCCCTGACGAAATTGTCACCTACAAGTTGTTCTTCAAAGAATTTCATGACGTCTTCGCCTGGAGGTATGAAGAAATGTCGGGTATTGACCCCACCATTGTGATACATGATATTAAGACATACCCAGACGCTAAACCCGTCTGACAACGCCTTCGTCCGGTCCACCCACGTAAATCAGCCGCTATCAAGCTTGAAGTCGAGAAACTTCTCAAAGCCGGATTCATTTATCCGGTGACTCACACTGACTGGGTTTCCAATCTTGTCCCGATCGATAAGAAACAAGGTACAATCCGCGTGTGCATTGATTATAGGGACATTAACAAAGATTGTCCTAAAGACAACTTTCCTACCCCCTTCGTTGACCAGATCATCGACGATTGTGCCGGCAGTGAAATCTTCTCTCTGATGGATGGTTTCTCCAAATATAATCAAATCAATATCTTTCCTGTGGACCAACATAAAACCACTTTTATCTATCCTTGGGGCACTTTTGCCTATCGAAAACTTCCTTTCGGTTTAAAAAACGTTGGCGCAACTTTTCAGCGCGCTATGTATTACGCCTTCCACAATATCAAACACATCGTTCAGCCATATCTATATGACTTACCCGCTCATTCCATGCATCGTTTCGATCATCCACTACACCTCCAAGCCATTTTCCTTCGATGTCGGTTTTACCACATACGCTTGAATCCTCACAAATGCATTTTCTGTGTAGAATCCGACTGACTTCTAGGATTTATTGTTTCACATCAAGGGATCAGGGTAGATCCTTTGAAGGTCAACGCGATTCTCAATCTCCCTCCTCCCTCCTCACTCCGCCAGTTACAAAGTTTGCAAGGGAAGGTAAAATTTCTTCATCGTTTCATCCTGAACTACGCTGAGCTAACTCTTGGATTTACACGATTACTCAAGAAAGGGTCTCAGTTCGTATGGGATACCACTGCCAACAAAGATTTCGAAGCTTTGAAACTATCTCTGACACGTACCCCACTTCTCTTCCCACCTGATTATAGTCGCGATTATTTCCTCTACCTCACAGCCTCCGACTACACCATCACTATGGTTCTCGTCCAGGAAGATGATTCTCACGATGAACATGTCATTTATTACTTGAGTCAGAGTCTTACGCCTACTGCAACCAAGTATTTACATGCTGAAAAATTAGCCTTGGCAGTCGTCCAAGCAGTTCAACGCTTCCGACACTATATCCTCTCTCACAAGACTACGGTAATTTCTAACTGCAACCCCATGCAGCACATTCTTACACGTCAACTGCTAGGGGGGAAATACTCCAAATGGATCGTGATACTCCGAGAGTTTCACTTAGAATTCAAAGGCGTTAAGTCCAAGAAATCCTTAGTGTTTGTCGAGTTGATATGCGACGTTCCCTACTCTAAGATGAAAACTGTAACAGTCAATTTATTACCTGATGAATTCCTTTTCCTGATTAGTTCTGATGATCTTTGGTATGGAGATATCATCATATATCTCCAAACCTAGACTTTCCGGCCCAATTTGTCTAGTATTGACCACTGTCGAATACGCTACCAAGCCCTTCAGTACATTATCCTCGGTGATACTCTTTATCGTCGCGGGATTGACTCTGTTTTTCGATACTGCCTCACGTTTGATGAAGTCGAGAAATCCCTAAATGACTACCATTCTGGAGCCTATGGTGTTCATATGTGTGGGTATGCTACTACCCAGAAGATCTTACGAGTAGGGTATTTTTGGCCTTCTTTATTTAACGATTGTATAATTGTCGTCCAAAAATGCCACACTTGCCAGACCTACAACAATAAAATACGGTCACACCCTGCTCCTCTCCATCCTGTGGTCTCCATTGGTCCTTTTGCAAAATGGGGTATCGATTTCATGACATGTCACCTTCACTCGGCTGGGGGGCATGGATACATTATTGTAGCTGTAGATTATTTTATGGAATCGGTCGAGGCGATGCCAGCATTTGACAACACCGGAAAGACCACAACATTATTCATATTCAATCACATCATAGCTCATTTTGGTGTTCCTCAGGATATCATCACTGATCACGGTAGCCACTTTAGAAACTTCATGATGTCCGAACTCACTGAAAAGTTGGGTCTTCGCCATGAAAACTCAACAACCTATTACCCACAAGCCAACGGCCAAGTCAAAGCAATTAACAAAGTCCTCATTACCATGCTTCGATGAATGATAGGGATTCACAAAACGAGTTGGCATACGATGTTGTTTTCAACATTGTGGGCTTACCGGACATCCGTTAAGTCTGCTACCAGGTTTACACCATTCCAGTTAGTCTATGGTCTAGAAGCCATCCTGCCGATTGAATGTGAGATACCCTCCCTAAAACAAGTCGTCGAACTCCTCCCAAACACTTCTACCGAAGAAGAACGTCTGTTGTATCTCATGAGATTAGACGAAACTCATCACGACGCCACCCTAGTCATAGAAGCCTAGAAGAAACGCGTCAAAACCCAATACGAAAAACATGTCAAGCTTCATATTTTCTCCAAAGGTGATCTGGTTCTCCTTTACGAACAAGATTGAGATATGCTAGGAGCAGGAAAATTTGAAGCTATGTGGCGAGGTCCTTATGTCATTAGACAAGTTTTGGAGAAAGGAGCTTACAAGTTAGTGGACTACGATGGTATCCCTTTGAGTGAACCCAAAAAAGGGTTGTACTTAAAGAAGTACTATGCCTAAAGATCACCTGTGCATGATTTCTTGTACTTTATTGTACCATACTTTTTTTGTGTTATTGTAGTATGCATTTTTTTTTATTTGGTCTCTGCCCTCGACCGCTTATATTACATTGTGCTTGGTTTCCAGATGTCCGAGTCTTCACTACCCCACATTAGCTTCATTGATGGTGCTAGCCATAGTACTCAGAACCTTGCTTCTGCTGCTTGGGAAATTTACGCCCCTACAAATGAACTTATCACTCTATGAGGTGTGTGTCTCGATCGTGCGACCAACAATATTGCAGAATATAGCGATGTCATCGAATTATTGATTGATTCTATTTCACTCGGTATCCGCCACCTGGTTGTACAACTCGATTCGCAGCTGGTAGTACTACAACTAAGTAATGTCTATGCTATTCGAAGTCCTGCTTTATTATGGGTATATTTACGAATTCACCTCTTGGAATGTTATTTTGATTATATTGAGTATCAGAACATTCCTAGATGTCTAAATACATTGACTGATGCATTAGCTAACTATGTATTAGACAGACATTTGGGCCATTTATAAACCAATCACATCACATGTATCACACAACATAAGATAAGCTGGTAGAAGCCGTATATATTTATATAATGATCAAAAGTTTTTACAAAAAGTTTATGTCCAAGGACCAAAATATCAAAATGTGAATCCCATAGCTTCTACAAAATAGCATCATGGGTGATGCTCACGATAACACACAACTGCCTGGGCCACCCTACGAAGCAGTCGACTAATAGAATCTGACATGCCCACAATGTGGCATTGATAACGCCTAGGGATCTCCCCAATAGCCATATCTGGGATGTCAACGGTCAACCCCTCCATGCTCTGCTCCACTGCCTCATAGTCTTAAACATCCCATCACACCACTGGAGCCACCTCTCCTTGTCATTGAATAGGAGACGTTCCTAGAGGTCGATATGGCCCACATCTGTGTCATCAAAAAGAGATTTTTTGATTAGTTCTTGGACAAACATAAAAACATTTTATATGATAAAACTTGCAAAAAAAATTAAAAAGAACAAAATGTGTACTTATTACCTAAATCACCCCACTGAGCATCCTCAGGTAGGGCCAAATTTGTATCCCCTCAGAAATCCAAACCAGCGTATGCGTAGTCATCAATCATCAACATTTGGGGCTGCAACCAGTTGAAAAATGAATCATTGTACTTGATGATGGGTCCAACTACGTGTCGGGCCATGAGGTTGCACCACCTCAGCATCCTCAGATCCTGTGGGGCCGGTAAACCCCAATCAACCTGTAATCTCAGCAATGGGACCCTCTCGAAAAAGAAGGACACCAAAAGTGATCCATACCCAAATTGCTTCAAGTTTCCCCTCCTACACTTCGTCAATTGCCTCTTCATACTGCGGAGAATTGCATCTGACCAATTGAAGACTCGTGGCTCTATGCACTCTATGCCATATTGGAAGTAGATTTGGAGAGCCATGTGTGGAGCCATGCTCCTGGCCATGCATGCTATAGTGAACAAAATGGTTTGTAGGGTTAGGTCTTGGACCCCCTAAATAGAAACCTTACCCTTGCTTCTTTCTGCCTTAGGAACACAGTACTGGAGACAATACTCACTCATAGGGAGTATGCCACCTCAGCTACCGGTCAAGCTAGCGTGGTACCCACACCGTGATAAACCTGTTAGAAAGTAGATATCCTCGATATCTAGGGCCAATGTGTGGACTCCCATGTGAAACAACTGTTGGTCCATGTCCCACATATGGACCAGGTATTCCAACAATCTGAGTTGGGCCCTCATGCCCAGAATCCTGAAGAATTTCAAGAGCCCACAATCTCGGAGGGCAGCGACGGTACCCGGGTCATTCTCGGCAATGGCATCCTCCTCCTCATGTTCTCTTTCTCTCCACTCCAACATCTTGATGGTCAAATACCTGCACAAGAACCATAAGAGAAGGGTTAGCAACTTTTTTCAAAACTTGGCACATTTTTATTGAGCAAAAATCCAATTTAAATTTCATTTTTCGGCCCCCGCAGGTGCCCCTTTAGCACAGTGCAAGATTCTTGTAGGTGCCCTTAAGTCCGCCTGTGAGAATCCTAGATTCTCACAGGTCCCGCATGGCCAGCCTGCGAGAATGCTCGGGCGCAAGTTATGGCCCTAAAATGGACCTAAAACCCTGAAAATTGTCAATGAAAACTGCAAATAAACCATGGAAAAAGTGGAAGATCAAGAGCTTAACTCGTTGGTGGAGATGGTTTGCCAAATGGTCTCTTGTGCCTCCCACGATCGAGCAACAAAATTTGGGGGAAAATGAGATGTATGGGGCAAAGTTTTTGGCAAAATCACAATGAAAATGGTAAAAGCCCTTTTTACCCATATTTATTCACTTTTTACCATTTTTGTTCATTTTTCTATTATTTTGTCTATAAAACCTAATGCCTAATACTCCTATGAGTGTGATGTTTTGCAGATATAGCAACTTTGAAGTCCACACAAAGGAGTACGGATGTTTTTTTTCTTTTTGTCTCATGTACGACTGCTTTTTAGGGTTTTTAGAAAAACCTCGAGCTCAGTCTTCGTTCGTTCTCGCGCTCAAAAATACATGAGAACATAACCGAGTATAATTTTCTCGTCTTTTCGTACTCATCATGGTAACACGAAAACGAAGAACACAAAGAAGTATCCTTTAAGCTCTTTTCACGCTCCATAAAAACAAAAATATGGCTGAGCGACCTTGTTCCGTTCACGCTCGTAAAAGTATCTGAACAAAATGTTCGATGGGCGATAGTTTATCACTTTTTTGGTCCTGTCGAACTATTTTATGAAAAAGGAACTAAGCGAGTTCTCTTTAAGTGTTTTTCAGACTCTCAAAACATGAAAAACCCTCGAGTTTTCTATCTTTGGACTAGTTAAACAAACATCGAAATACCTGTAACAGGACCAAGCCACTCCTTCCTAGGGTTCGTTAAATATACTCCAAGGGACTCGTCCGAAGGATGAGCTTACGTCAACAAGAATATGTTATCCTCCTCAATCTTGCGTAAAAATAAAGAGGCACTCGCCAGAAATGGTGGGGGAAATTTTGGGAAAGGGATATGTTTTCATATTCATATTAATGGCAATACACGTCGCTCTTGAACATGACACCCCCCTATTCATCATTTGAAACTGGTTTGGGAAATCCATTTGTCTCTCATTCGACTTGCCACAAGGCCATATCCTAGGTCTTCTTTGAGTCAGTGCTTCCAAGTCCTTGGTCGCGTCATTCATATGTTCAAGAGAAGTTCATCCAAGCCCTTTATTGAGTTGGCCATCTAAAGTTGTCCATTCTTACTATGTCGGCCTTTCCTGTGTCTGTTTCAACCTGTATTCATACTGTGCTTCACCCTCAAAATCTGTTACTTATTTCATGTCATTGATGGGGGATACATCAAGGCCCTCTTGTGACAAGTCTTGTTCCTTCGACTCCAACTCATTATCCAGAAACAAGACTTAGAAATGATTTAGTACCTTAGAGCCCGCATGCCTTAATGGTAGGTATCTTCGCTTTCGATAGGGGTTTTACATCATTGATCCCTAATCGAGAGATTCTGCTGGGTGCTCGACTTCAGCTCACTCATTCACATTCGTTCAGATTGTATTTCAGTACCTCAGGAGTCATTGACATCAATGGTGATTTCCTTCGCACTTGTTAACGGTTTTCATCAATTACCGATAATCAAGTGGTTTCTACCATGTCCGACTTCAGCACATGTAATTGCATGGCTAGATTCATACTTTCAGGTGACGAGATTGAAGACCCTAGGTCTCATCTTTTTTGATCCAGGCTGTGACAGAGTATGTATGATTTACGTTGGCACATAGATCCACTTTGTATGTCATGTGGCTATGTCATCTTAATTTAAGTCTTCTCGCATAGATCCATAGTGTATTCTTGGTGGCTATGCAACATTTTGACAACATGGATCCATGGTGTATGATTGGTGGCCATGACCTACATTTATTATTTGATTCATTTGTGATATGACTATGTGAATGCCTACCTCGGAACTGGTACTGTATTCTGTAGATGCTTGGTTGTTTGCAGGTTTCTGATTAGGTGCGCTCTTGGTCTCTGACACACACACGCAATTTATAAAGTATTTCAACTGTCACAAATTCTGGCCTCATACTTTGGGGGGAATTCTGTTACACATGATTTTGGTCACTCTGGTGGTGTCTCAACAGTGATGTATTTAGGTTCCCAACAAGGACTTTTTGCTTGGGAAAACCGTCTCCTGTCTTCTTCCAAAAACATATTTTTAAGATGATTTCGTAGGTTTCCTATGGTCTAGGGTGCGAGAATCCTTCATTCTCGCAGGCCACCCACACTTAGGGTGCAAACTTCTCACAGTCTTCTCCATATATAGGGTGCGAACCTATTTTTAAGCTTGGAAAGGAGAAGAGGTCTCGAGGGTTATAGAAGGGAATCTTCTAGAAAATGAGTTGGCATTCACATGGTTTTCATTCTACTGACTTCTCAGATTTGATGGGATCATCCTCATCCATGTAACCATCTCTCCTTCTTCTATATATTCAAATGTTTCTCATGGAAAATGTGAAGCAAGATTGAATGAAGAATTGGTGAAAGAATTGTATGAAGAACCCTGCTTGGACATAAGCTTGAAATCTCTATTTGGTCTATCAAGAGGTTTAAGATCTTCTTCATGCAAGTACAGAGAAAGTGTGTGTGTGTTGGAACCAAGGGTCACTGAAAGGAAGTTGGCAACATCAAGGCAATCAGGTTGTGTATTCTACTTTCAATTAATATGATACAACGACATGTCATTTTCCCATAAAGTCACTCTTAATTTATTGTGTAACTCCTTGATCATATGCATAAGTTGACATTGAAAATACTTTGCTACCTTCACTTTGGTTGGTTTGTGTTGTCTTGGACTTGACTTCACGAGAGCGTTGGAGCGAAGCGAGAGCAACAGAGACCTAAGGAAGCGATATCAAGGTATGCCACTCATTCCTTCCCTTTAGTAGATTCAATGACTACAACTTAGGGAAAGAGTCATGTCCTGTCCTGTTTTTTTCTAGATCCGGGTGGATCTAGGGAGATCTATTAGTGTCCGCACCTACCGATTTGTTCGACAATAGGGCCTTGAATATTCTTAGGAGGGAAAAATAGGTCCTAATGCTAAGATTTTATTTTGAAACATGTGAAGGTGAGGGAAGTTTTTCAAAGTTATGAATTTATGTAATAAAAACTCATGTGCATTGTTAACTGCACATTAATAACACATACTTGTTATTGTATATTAAAAAAAAATGGTGGGATTGCCTCTTTTCTTCTACATGTTGGAGGAACTAGCTACTTTAGTTTTCGCTAAATGGATTTATCTAGTTCTTCATTCTTATCTCCATTTTCAATCATATCCATCATTGATGAAATTTCTTACACTTAGAGAACTCTATATGAAGATACATATATATATATATAAATTTCAAGATTTTTTTTGCTATTTTTTATTGATTTTTTTCTAACATATATCATAAGTCTAAAATACATAGGCCTTTTATTTTTGGTGTAAATTTTTATTGTCTCACCCACATGATTCAAACAAATTATATTGTGCAAAAGTACATATGAAAACATACAACTAAAAACAAAGATTGAATATGTTAAGGACCTCAAACTTAATGCTTAAATTTACTATTTTTTTAAATATAAAATTAAGATTAAAAAGTATGAAAAATAAGTGGCCCAAAAGAACCCATTGTTATCTCATGAGAATTAATTATTATCTACAATTATACAAATTTGTTTCAAAACATTCTTGCATTTAGATACTAAAACAACATCTTAAAGTGAACATATACAATATAATTTAGAGGAAAAGTAACATACCATTATAATTTATAGGAAACGTAACATACCACTATTAGAAGAATATTTGTTTTTGAGAGTTATAATTATGTCTTCTTCCTAATCTACAAAGTTGAACAATAAAACCAAATCATATTGAAAGATGAAAATTTGTGTTATGATGTGCTCCTCCTAGTTGGCTCGGTTTGTTGGTTAGTGAGCTTGCAGGGGTCTATTCCTTCATCAAATTCTGAAATTGGTACCATACGTAATACACTAGTTATTGGTTTTCTTTCATTTGGCTAGCCAAGCCCTATCATAGTTGTGGTTGGTTGGATTGAACTTGATAGTGTATCCCCTCCTCTTAGTTGAGACTAAGATCTAGCACCATTTGCACCTAAATAAGTAACGATGTTAGTTTCTCCTCACTTGAAGAATCCTCTTAGATTCCATTCCAAGAAACCTCGGCAAATGGAAAACTCGAGCATAGTGCACATGAACTCTACAGGGAAAAATACCTCCAAATAATTGTCATTTCCATAAAATTAAGGAAAAATACATTAGATTAATTTCCATTACCATAGAACGAGGGGGAATGTGAGGGTCTGGTTTTAATTTTACTAGGAGAAAATGGGTTTCCCTGCCTTTCCCTCACAAATGTCAATGGGCTAAGGGTTTTATAGGTAATCGTTTTTAAACAAATTTTTGTCTATGTACAATCAAACCCCTCTATACAAATAATCCCCCCAACAAAAATTTTAGACCCTCTAATTTTTCCCATGGGCTAAATTTTACCCCTAAAATTCCCTATGATTAAAACATGTAGGAAACAAAGTATGGAGTGCATCCAACATAAGAGATTTTGAGAGACGACATGCAACACGACTTCAAAATAATGTGTATTGTTTATGAAACAAACGGTGCTATGGTATGCTTTTTTATTTACGTAATCATGTATATTATAATATATAAATGTACATATATACGTATTACACTTTATCTCTATGTTTGTAGATGGAACATGAAGAGGTGGAACGTAAAAAAAAAAAGAGGATAAAAAAACATTAGGTTTAATAGCCAAATTAAAATATCACCTAAAAGTGACGAAGAAATGAGATATGTGAACGTTGATAGTAGTTCAAGTGATGAATGACAATCAATATAATTGAATGTTACTACAAGTTGTATGTTTTGGAATATTTTTCTGTGAAAATCAAGGGCTTTGTTTAATGTACTTGACATATTGTCCCAATTGCATGAGGACATGTTACCAATAAGTGTAACAATTACATATTGATTGCATTTTGATTATTGTGGACCTTTATGGTTGTCCCATTTTGTATGACAATGGGTCTCATATTCATATACAATAAAATGAGTTTCTTACTTTATTACATTGTCGAATGTTGTAAAATGTTTTGTTGTTGATTAATTAATGTATGGATGATTTACATTGTTTCAAATAACAGATTTATAATCCATTGGATAATGCAATAATGTAATCATTATATCAAAACGCAATAACAAAAATATAAAAATCAATATTATTATAAACAATATTTGATTTTGAGATCATTAATTGAAAATTTATAAAAAAACAATTAATTAAAAATATATAGATATCAGTGCATTGCATTCTTTTCAACTCACTCAATAGTGTGTGCCATAAAATAGACACTAGTGTGTTTTTATGAGACATATGCACCGGAGCCTATTAAGTACATTGCAACACCGGTGCTAAAAATTCTGAAAAAATAAATGTTACTTTAAATGACATAATGCATGATTATATTTATTGCTTTGAAGTATTGTGGTGCACATGATTACAATATGCACCAGTGCTTTACACATATCATAATGCACTAGTGCTGAGTAAAAAAGACTGGTGTTGAAATCTCCCCTCAAATGTTCGAAATTTTCCATCCCTCCAGTGCACATGGTATTATAGGCACCAGTGCATACAAACCATACAAGCATTGGTGTGCCATAAAACAAAAAAGAATGACTCGATGTGTAACATTTATACAAGTGTTGATGCAGCATGTAAAAAAAACTGGAATCGGTGCATAATAATTGTACGAGCACCAATGATTTTTTAGGTTTATGTACACATCGGTGCATGTTACATAAACACACGCATGTATGTGTTACCAATGCAAGCATCGAAAAAAAACATCTCCTACAAGGTGTTCTCTTTGTAGTGTTTCCTCCACGGGTGTTTTGGGTGCCATGATTAGGTTGGTTGTGCAGTAAGAATGGTTCTATAAGTCTAAACAAGGTAACAAGCTAACAACAATAGCCTCATACCCTAAATGATGTTTCATGGTCTCAATAACCATGAAAAATACCTATTATCCATAAAACATTGCATCTTTGGGGAATCTTTCGACTATGATTGGTTTACCAAGGAAAATTATGATGCTTTTAGTAACAACAATGGGTCTTTACATGTTGAAAATGGTTAGAGAAGTATAAAAAGGTCCTTGGGAATTTAAGAAAGCTTTTCAAACTCAAGCATGGTGAAAAATACATTGAAACACCACACAAGAGCATTATATGGAATCTTTGGCCTCCAAGTGTGATATTACTTCCATTTTTTGGGTTTTGGGTAGTAGTGGGGGGTGTATGGGATTAGAGCATTGTAGAAAAGGAAAATAAATACCTTAGAAAAATTAACCTCCTATGCCTCAAGAACTATGAGCATGGGGGATTCACCTTATTGACCAATATCTTATCATGTTCATTCATAAAGGGGGTTTTTTTATTATGAAAAATATAGTCAATATATTGTAGGTATTTGGGGGGTGGGGGGGGGGGAGATGTATAGTATTGGGGGTACAAAAAGGGGTATTTGGTAAATAAAAGGGATATCTAGTTAAAATAGGGGGCTTTTCTTATTAATAGGGGTATTCTTTAATATCCCACGAATCAACATGCTATGTCACAAGTTCATTGAGTGGAGACCCCGTGACTATGAGAAAGGCCTGCAACCATGACACATGCCCTCTCTACTGGGTATTTTATCCCCAAGTTATATTCTATGGCCATTAGGCAGTTTTTCACACAGGAGATGAACCTAGGGGCCTTGAATATTCTTAGGAGGGAAAAATAGGTCCTAATGCTAAAGATTTTATTTTGAAACATGTGAAGGTGAGGGAAGTTTTGCATAGTTATGAATTTATGTAATAAAAACTCATGTTCATTGTTAATTGCACATTAATAAGACATACTTGTTATTGTAAATTCGAAAAAAATGGTGGGATTGCCTCTTTTCTTCTACATGTTAGAGGAACTAGCTACTTTAGTTTTCGCTAAATGGATTTATCTAGTTCTTCATTCTTATCTCCATTTTCAATCATATCCATCATTGATGAAATTTCTTACACTTAGAGAACTCTATATGAAGATTCTAAATATATATAAATTTTAAGATTTTTTTTTTCTATTTTTTATTGATTTTGTTTGTACATATATCATAAGTCTAAAATACATAGACCTTTTATTTTTGGTGTAAATTTTTATTGTCTCACCCACATGATTCAAACAAATTATATGGTGCAAAAGTACATATGAAAACGTACAACTAAAAACAAAGATTGATTATGTTAAGGACCTCAAACTTAATGCTTAAATTTACCTATTTTTTTAAATATAAAATTAACATTAAAAAGTATGGAAAATAAGTGGCCCAAAAGAACCCATTGTTATCTCATGATAATTAATTGCTATCTACAATTATGCAAATTTGTTTCAAAAAATTCATGCATTTAGATACTAAACCGACATCTTAAAGTGAACATATACAATATAATTTAGAGGAAAAGTAACATACAACTATTAGAAGAATATTTGTTTTTGAGAGTTATGTCAATTTTCCATAAATAGAAGTTATATATTCGAGAAGATAATTCAATTTCCTATATTTCATCCTTTTATAACATACTCTAATAACATTATGTATGTACTTCTAATAAATATTCCTCTTACTCAACAAATTTCTACTTTTTTCAGATTTCCAATACAAATAAACCCAATACAAACATTATACAAAACAATATTTTATTTTCATCAAAATTAAAAAGTTGTAGGTCAAAATCTTTAATAGTGTTTCAATTTCACCCCAAAAATCTATAGTTGAAATAAAACCAAAAATACACTTGAAAGTCTCTAGCTCTAAATATTGCTTCTCATGATCAGGCACCATGGATGAGTCCTCAAACCTCCACATTTGAACTCTGTTGGTTATTAATTTCCTCTAAGGGTGTTATGGACATCATCACTAGTTTATTTTTGCACGAATAATGTGTCTTTAAGTATAACCAAGGTCATAAGAAGAGAATAGTATGCCTTATTCCCTACATGAAACTTGTCAAACTCACTGCCATGAACAACACCTATTTCCCACAAATCTTCTAAGCCTATGGTGTTGAATGCATCCTTGAATGACCACACGAGACCCTTGTATGATATATGTAGCTTACTATATGGATATGGACACCATGATTAAATTGCAACACATACCCTCAACAAGAGTGTGTCTTGGGCCTAGACCATGAATCATTCTTGGGGCCATGGTAGGGGTTATTTAGCATCTAACTGGGATATTGGCTCCATGAATAGGTTTTTTACACCGAAAATGGGATTTGAGTTCTAAGCATGGTTGGGGAGGAAAAAAGGGGCTTAAGACATGAACAAGGTTGAGGAAAGGGAAAAAAGTATGCCATGATATTGTTGAATCTTCTCGGCCTCAAGATCCTTGAACAAGTCCTTCATAAACACATGAGTCCTTTGTAGGGGGTTCTTTGCAAAATTTCAAGTGGGATATGGGAGCCATGAGTATGTTTTGTGCACTAGAAATGGGTGTCAATGCCTAAATATGGTCAAAGGTGTAAACAAGGGCCTTAAGCACTAATTAAGAATTCTTTAGCTCAAGCTCCATGAAAAAAACTTACACATAAGAGTTGGATATGGGTTCCATTAAGACATTTCGTGAACCATAGTTGATTTTCTATGCCTTGACCATAGTTGTGGTAGGGAAAGAACTTCATTAGACCCTTGAAATTAACTAGGTGAGGAAAACAACAACCTCATGCACTAAACATAGCTTCTTTGGCTTACATCATAAACATCTCCTCATACTACCACATAAGAGCATGGAAGGTTTGGGGGGGCTTAACCATCATCAAAGACATAAAATGAGTGTCTTAGGATCTTATTTAAGCTTCTCAAGATGATTAGCCTTGAACTAGTACTGAAACCAACATGCACAAACTTTGTATGGGGTCTTTGGGATTAAAGTGGGGTATAAGAAGCATGAGTAGTTTTTTTTCATTGGGAATGTGTGTCAAGCCATAAGCATGGTATGGGAGGAAATAATGACCTCAATCCCTAATTGAACCTTCTTGAATTCAAACATCATGAACAACACCTAGAAATAGTGACACGGGCCCTCTTCATTGATTCTTTCGCATCTGAGTTAAATATGGGTTTCATGATGAGGTATTGAACATCATGGATGGGTCTCAGGTTCATGACCATAGTGGACGGATGAAAAAAAAATGTTTTGGCCCTAAGACCTTCTCCTTAGGCCCACGTTTCATGGATGAGTCCTTGAACCAATGCATTAGACTTGTTTTGGTTATCAATTTCATCCAAGGGTGCTATGGGCCCTATGATTAGGTTAGTTGTGCACCATGAATGGGTCTGTAGGTTCAACCAAGGTAACATTATGACAACAATGACCTTGTTCCATAAATGATGTTGTTTCGTCTCAATCACTATGAAATACACCTATAATCCACAAAACATTACATCTCTTGGGAATATTTTGATTATGAGTAGTTTACTAGGGGACATTGTAATGGTTTTAATAATGTAATAATGGGTCTTTGCATCTTTACAATGGCCAAATAAGTATGGCAAGGTCCTTGGGAATTTAACAAATCTTTTTGGGCTCAAGCATGGTGAAAGATGGATTGAAACACCACATAAGACCTTTCTATGGGACCTTTGGCTTCTAAGTGTGATATGGATTCCATTAATTGTTTTTGGTAGTAGAGATGGGTCTAGGGGCCTAGACCATGGCCAAAAAAAGGAAAAAAAGGAACTTACATAAGAAAATTAACCTTTTAGGTCTCTAGTGTTATGAACAATGCCTCCAAATCTCAACACATGTCCTCTCTATGGGGTATTTGAACCCCAAGTGGTATTATGGGTGTTGCTAGGAAATTTTTCACAAAGGAGATGAGGCTAGGGGCCTTGTCTATGCTCAAGAGAGGAAAATGGGTCTTAATTCTAAGATTTCCTTTTGAAACATGTAAAGGTGAGAGAATTTTTCCATGGTTATGACTTTATGTAATAAAAACACGTGCTCATTATTAACATGTGCATGTTAATAGCTTGTGCTCAATCATGTAAATCAAAAAAATGGCAAACTCACTAAATTGCGGACACTTAGAGAATTATATATATATATTCTATGTATACATGTATATATTATAAGGAATTGGTTTTCTATTTTTTATTGATTTTATTTGTACATATATCATAAGTCTAAATTAAACATGTATTTTATTTCTAGACTCACCCATTTAGAAAACAAATCTTATGGTGCATAAGTATAGAGAGAGACCTACAACTAAAAAGAAATGATTGATTTTGTTAAAACCCTCAAACATGTTCTTAAAGATTGACTTTATTTGTTTTAAAAAATAAATAAAATTAACACTAAAAAGTATGAAAAAATGGTGGCTCATCAATTGTTATCTACAAATGTACAAATTTATTTCAAGAAGTTTTGGTTTTTAGATACTATACCAATGTATTAAAGTCAATATATTTATTATAATTTAGAGGAAAAGTAACATACCACCATTAGAAGAATGTGGATTTTTGAGAGGTATGCCAATTTTTCAT